>CM052349.1:24065501-24323001 GCA_028551395.1 Casuarina glauca | reverse complement strand
GGCACCAGAATGGTTCGAAAACATGGCTATCACAACAAAGGTGGATGTGTATAGCTATGGTGTGGTGCTTCTAGAGATAATTTGTTGTAGAAGAAGTGTAGATATGGAGGCTATTGAGGAGAGAGGAATTTTGACTGATTGGGCTTATGATTGTTATCAAGAAGGAGCATTGGATGCTCTGGTTGAACATGATGAGCAGGTCTTGGGCGATGGAAAGAATCTAGAGAGGTTTCTAATAGTTGCCTTTTGGTGTGTTCAGGAAGACCCATCTCTTAGGCCTTCCATGGGCAGGGTCATTCAAATGCTTGAGGGAGATGAATAGGTAAGACTAGCATTTATCAAGTTGTATGCAAATATAGTCTTATTTTTATTTGTATCCTTTGTCATATCCATTGCTATTTATTTTATCATTTCAATTCTAGTACTTGTGAGACAAGCTTTTGTTGGATGTAGTGGTAGCAAAGAACTTTCTAGTGATTGGCTAATTTATTAAAAAAAGAAGAAGAGGTTTTTGGGCTAATATATGCGATTCTTTGGTGAATAAGTATGAACTAATTATCAATCTTTAATTACCCCTGTGCTGCTATACTTATGTGATCTGAGATTGCTGGTTGATGAGGTTGTCATTTTTCTAACCCAAAACCTGAAACGTGTGGGACATGAAAAAGATAAAAATAAAACGGAGTGTTAGGGTTGTTCTAGATTCCACGAACTTGGTTAAGAGTACCGCATATGTGCAATAGCCTTTTGTGGTTGTAAGCATTAAGACAATTGGAAGGTTAAAGATTCTATCAATCAAGCCCTATTTCTTTGTTTTCATAATTTTTTTGTTATCGTAATAATTTATAGTGAAGAATTCGAAGTTAAAAAACATTGAAAAAAAACAAAAAACACCAAATAATCGAAATTAAAAAAAAAACTATTAGTCAAATACGCTAATAGTCCAATAATTGATTTCTAAACATCCAAGACTTAGGTTCTAAGTTTCACATTTCATACCCCTAAACCCCCATTACCTAAAAAAGACAAGAAAAAAAAATCACTAAAAAATAACATATATAACCAAGAAGAAAACATACAAACTAATATGGTTTGGGATTATTCCTATATTTAATATCCTAAGAAGCAATATTCACTAAGATTAGTATGCTAAATTGTACAGAATTTTAAGTTTGTTCATCAACTCTCACTTGCTGTTCTTTACAACACAAGGAACATAACCACCTGCTTTCAGAAAATCAAATGGAACTCTTTGTATAAATTTTGTGAAGGAGTAGCTGTGGTAATGCTATAGTGATAGGATTCTTATGTTTGTCTATAATAAGGAGATTTCACAACATCAGCAAATGTTTACTAATGATATGATTTCTCTGTTTGCGTATGAAAAATGAGACTTTCTAACATACAAATATATAGAATATAAAAGGATTCATGTCCTTTATCCCTTCTCAAAGTTAAGGTGCGTGGTCAAAGATCAATTGTAATTTGGAAAAAACTCATGGGATTATGCTAGTAAGTTCTAGTAAACAGTTATTAATTTGACAATTAAATAAAGATAAAAGGAGATAATGTATAAAAGTTTGTTACACGTAAAATAAAAGTTAATGTTCATATACTTAATGCACTAGTAAAAATATCATTATAAACAATCTAAGTGACAGTCTTATTATCACATTGAATGAAAATGGAACTAGAGTGGGTAATACCATATCTGCAAGGAGCCAATAGAGCTCATAAGCTCCTAATTAGTATAGGACATTATATTTACTTTAAAATGCTGAAGTCGACGGTAAAATTTTGTTTGTTACCTTGCGTAGAGATGAGAAAGGCCAAAAAAGAAGCAGAAACTATCAGTAGACTTGCAATTAGTTGGATCTCTTGCGCAATCAACTTAATTATAGACATAAATAATAGGAGAGGAAGGGGTCAAAAGTTGAAGCCCAACGTGCCTTTGATAAAGCGAATGAGACAGAGTCCGACAACACGATGCACATATTTCCAGGCCGCCAATTACGACTTCAGTAGGAATGTTTCAGACAATACTACTCAATTAGTCTTAGAATATGAGACTGTCGGGCATAATCGTCAGATGAACAATTCTGAAATTAAGTTTAAGTAAATAAATCATTTTTTAACTTATGATTTAAGTTTTAGGTTAAAACTTGGATCTTATAATATTAGAATCCAAATTACTTGACTTAGTTTAACCTTGCTACCTCAATTATTACTAGTATCAGGCCAACCCTACAACTTATATATTCTTAGTCTTAACCTTCTCAATCACAAAACCTCTTTCTTCTTGCATAAGTCCTCCATGTTGTGCAAATTGCACATTTATTAAGATTATTTGGCAATAATCAAGCATCTAGTTTTCTAAAGAAATGGTTCTAAAACATCCATTATACAAGAGATGGCATGTCTTGTCACAAACACAATTGGTTTAAGAGATTGACACCTCAGTATGCTAGATAGTAGAGGAAGCCATAGATAAGTGTTACATTTAGATGTAACTGAGCGAGTGAGGGGGTGCTAGAGTCAAGAAAGAAGCTGACATGGAGCTTCTTTTGCCCTATCTTGATGGCAAGAAAAAGAAAACAATAAGGGAGAACTCTTCAAGGGAGTTCTAACCTCCTAAATCTTAGAATTCAAATTGCTTGCCATCGTCTACAACTACAAGTGTGAACATCTTGTAGTTGACAGACCAGCAAACAGATCACCAATGCTATTGCTAACTCTAAATGGAAGAAGGACTCTTACACACCAAAAGGGTGGGCACGCTAAACCCGAAAAATACAAAAGAGAATTGACTCCAGACATGTAGTACAGACATATGTGGTAGACAAAATAAACAACTGAAATACTAAAATGCATATGAGCATGGGTCCTTCATGCAGAACCAAAATGACATCTCCTACAAATGCTACGTAAACTTTCTAATTGTTCCCAACTAAATGTTGCTGCTCATTCCTTTCTGGCCTCCTTTGGTTTTTGAATCCTTGAACAGTTAAAGCTATATGGTTAGTTGTTGCACTGTTAACCGCCAAGAGTAGATGGGGCTACAAATAAATTTGATTTACCTACTAAAACTGGGGGATAATTACCTTTAGCCAAACGTTTGGATTTCGTGCCTCGAGGAAAAGGATCTCTTTCTTTGTATCTAGTTTGATAAGATACCGGATAAAACCATAGTTTGGTATGCTAATGGCGATAACCCTGCGGCAAAGGGATCATAAGTGAAGCTGACTGTTGACTATGGGCTAGGACTTAATATTAAAAAACAAACCCATGAATTTTAAATTCGCAGAATTTCTCAGGTTTCTCAATACACACAAAGAAAATATTAGTCAAGAAATGACACATAGAAATTATTGGGTTCAAGATAATCCCTACATTTCCGATTTAAGAAATAATTCTTTACTATAATGAGGAAAATTATAATATACACCAGAAAACTTTTTTTTTCCTCTCTATCTCTCATAGTAACTTCTCTAACCTAATCTTTAGGTTTTTTCATTGTATTTTTTTTTTTATATTAACTCGAAGGAAACCCAAACTAAATAGGATTGGGAAACCCACAAACTACCTACAATATGAACATAATAGTTATATATTTATTCTTACTAATTTACTTCAAATCTAATACTTACTAGTCCTGTTGGCGAAAATATATGGAGGCCTGAAACCATTCTTGGTAATGTAGATCATGGTGTTATGAAAAACATAGGCAACTTTGCGGTTGAAGATAGCAACTTTAATAAGGTATGGGAGAGCTTCTAGAGTCCCTCCGACACATTGTTGCCTCATCAGTCTATAGCTAAAGAAGGGAAGCTTTCTTCTCGACAATCAGAGGCAAACTTTTCCACAGGAAGGTTTCAACTCCTTTTGCAAGAAGAAGGAATCTTGTTCTTAATACCAGAAATCTGCCCACCACTTACACCAACGAAGCCTATTATGGCAGCTTCGATGACGGCAAGTCCAGTCCGTCCAATCCTGGCACACATTATCGTTCAACGAGTCAGGCGACATCTACATTTTGGGCGAGGATGTCCAGCAGTACTCTCTAAAGAGACAGGGAAACTAAAAGAATGGTTCCTATTTTAGAGTCATTCTCAACTTTGATGGAGTTTTCACCCTATATTCTCATCCAAGAAATTCTAAAAACAACGGAAGTTGGACTCCTTTCTGGTCTGTACCAGACAATATCTGCGTTACCAATCCGGTTTTCTCAGGTAGGGGTATTTGTATAATAGTATCTGTATCCTGACGGAGGGACGGCCTATTTGTGAATGCCGGAAATGATATTCCTTACTTGATCCAAATGACCAGTATGGCAGCTGCAAACTAGACTTCATACAAGGCTGTGAAGAAGATAAGCTAAGTCCTGGAACAGATCTCTATGAGTTTGAACAGCTCTTGAATACAGATTGGTCAATATCTGACTACGATCTGTTGAAACCTTACTCCGAAGAGCTGTGCAGAAATTCTTGCATGAAAGATTGTATGTGTGATGTTGCCATCTTCAAAGGCGATAGTTGTTGGAAGAAGAAGCTACCTCTCTCAAAAGGAAAGGCGCTTACCAAGTTCAGGAAGGAGAACACCATGCCGGTGCCGGATAATAAATTGCCAATCCCGGGAAAGGAGAAGAACAAGGATAATCTAATCATAATTGGGTCAGTGCTTCTTGGCGGCTCTGTTTTGTTAACGTAATATTAATTGCTGCAGTTTGCGTAGGCTTTTTCTTAATTTACCGTAAGAAACTTCGAAAGATGGTCACGAAGAGCAGTGTTGTGGCCGTGGATCTGCGTTGTTTTACTTACAAAGAGCTTTTGGAAGCAACAGATGGGTTTAAGGAAGAATTGGGAAGGGGGGCTTTTGGCGTTGTTTATAAAGGAGTAATCCAAAAGGGTTCTAAGGGATAGAAGTTAAACAGTGTATTCCAAGACACTGAGAGTGTTCAAGACTGAAGTGAATGTGATTGGTCAAATGCATCATGTTACGTGCTTCTCCTACTGACCTCAGATGGGATGCACAGGACGGGTGAGCAGACTGCAGCAGGCGAAGATGTATTGGGAGTGTGCACAGGAGATAACAGTGCTTTGCATTTAATGGTCATGGGTTAGGGGCACGGGTGGTAGTCAATCCCATGCTGTGTCTATTGGCGTGTATCCATAAATTGCTAGGATAAGACCCCCCTGTCCGAGTAGGTAGCAAGGGCGGATATTTAAGGGGGTGCTGCGATGTCGTGGCTATAATGTTTTGAAGTCAACTTACCTCTCCTCTTGTAACTCTCCCTTTGTTTATGCAATATAACTCTACTTCTCTTTCTTATTTAGCTGTCACGATAGGCAAAAAGATAACCCATGAACTTGATCCTACGACTATTTCCTTCAGCCCAAATCGACGAAACGATCCTATACAAAAGCATGTAACACATCACAAGAATCTGGTTCGATTGCTGGGATTCTGCAATGAAGGACCACACCGTATGCTCGTATACGAGTTCTTAAGCAATGGCTCTTTGGCAGACCTTTTTGGAAAATGGAAACTTGCTTGGAACCAAAGAATCCAAATCACCATTGGTATTGCAAGAGATCTGTTGTATTTGCACAAAGAGTGCAGTACCCAAATCATTCATTGTGATATAAAACCTTAAAACACATTTCTTAATGATTATCATAATGCTAGGATATCTGACTTTAGATTGGTAAAGATATTGAGATTAGAGCAAAGCCAAACTCTAACAAACATTAGAGGAACCAAAGGTTATGTGGCACTGGAATGATGTACGAACATGGCTATCACAACAAAGGTGGATGTATATAGCTATGGTGTGGTGCTCCTAGAGATAAGTTGTAGAAGAAGTGTAGATATGGAGGCTATGGAGGAGAAAGCAATTTTGACTGATTGGGCTTATGATTGCTATCAAGGAGGAGCATTGGATGCTCTCGTTGAATATGATGAGCAGGCCTTAGATGATAGAAAGAATTTGGAGAAGTTTTTAATGGTTGCCTTTTGGTGTATTCAAGAAGACCCATCTCTTAGACATTCCATGAGGAGGAGGGTTATACAATGCTGGAGGGAGTTGTTGAAGTACCTATTCCACCATGCCCATTCCCTTTCACTAAATGAAAAAAAGTGAATCTAGCATTTATTAAGCAGTATGCAAGTCTTATTTTTATTTGTGATCCTTCATAAGATCCATTGATTTTTAATTTATCGTTTTAATTCTTGTATTGATGGATGTAGCAGTAGCAAAGAGGTTTCTGGTGGTTGGCTAATTTACTTTCATTCATGCATAAAATAAAATAGGTTTCTGCACTAATATATGCAGTTCTTTGGCAAATTAGTACCAACTAATTATCTGTTGTTATCTATTTATTTGACACTATACTTAAGTGTTGTGAGATTGTTTGCTTGCTTAGGCTGTCATTTTCCTTACCCAAAACGTGAAAAGTGGGGGACATGAATAAGTGGGAAGAAAAGGGTACTTCCAAGGTTGTTTTGACTTCCAAGCAGTTTTGGCTAAGATGACGGCATATGTGCAATAGCCTTTTGTGTTAGCAAGGATTAAGATAAGTGGATGGTTGAATATTCTATTAATCAGTCCCTTTTTGTTGTTATGATCATAATTTGTTGTAAAGAATTTGAAGTTAGAAAGTATTGAGCAAAAAAAAAAAAAAAAAAAAGAGAAAAAAACACAAACCAATTGTGACAAAAAAGACTACAAGTTAAACATGTCAATAGTCTAATAATTTTTAATTACCAACCTGAAACCTATACCCTAAATTCGATACCTCATACCCGAAAGCCTACTTTGCCTAAAAACAAATCACCACAAAATGGTAAATACAATCAAGAGGGAAACTCACGGACTAACATAGTTTCACATTACTGTACTAAGAAGCAATCTTCACTAAGAACAAAATTTTAAGTTTTCTTTTAGTAGAAATGTAACGTTGTACCCTTTTTTTTGGTACAAAATTTTAAATTTTCTCATCAACTCTTACTAACTATTTTCTACACAGCCTAACACAAGGAACATAGCCACTCTCTTTTAGAAAATAAAATGGATCTCTTTGTATAAAGTTTGTAAAGGGCAAACATGGTAACACTACAATGATAAGATTCTCATGTGCCTCTATAATAAAGAGATTTTACAACATCAACATATGTACACTAATGGTAGGACAATGAGATTTTCTAATATACAAAGATATAGAAGTATAAAAGGATTCATATCCTTTAAATCCCTCTCAAACTTAAGGTGGATGGACAAAACCCAACTAGAATTTGGAGAATACTTATGAAACCATTCAATTAAAATATGTTTTAGTAAAGAGGTTATCAATTTGATAATAAAAGAAAGTCAAAATGAGATGGTGTCATATAAATTTATGCTCTCTTTTCCTTGCCCCGAATACACACTTTTGATCTTAATCTCAAAGATTGTATTTCAGTATATCTAGCTTCTTGCAAAGCTTCTAGACCTCTTTTTTCTCTTCTACTCCTCTTATGAATATATTCTCCCCTTGCTTATTTCCACTTCATAAAGTGCTTGTTAGTGAATGTGAATGCTTTTTTTTATATATAAGATGAAAGTTTTACATCAAATATGCAATTGTTTTTAGTGAAATTTAAATAATAAAAAAAGTATCTTCCTAACTTGTGACCCAACTTTTAAGTTAAGCTTTTAGATCTTATAGTATCAAAATTACCTTCTTCTCTCAACTTGATTGTGAGCCACGTCAACACCTCACTGAAGAAATCAGTGTCTCTCTATTAATGAAATGGCCATCCCTTTTTAATCCTATTTTCTCAAAATTGGGAAGAAGCACTGCTTCATCCCGTTGCTCATCAACGACCAGCCACTAACTGGCCGGTGACATGATCCTTCTCAGGTGTTCATAACAGTATAACATTATAAAAGTATATGTACTGTCAAGGACGATGGAAGGCCAGCATGTTAATGCTCCACGGGATCCTCCTTACTCGATCCAAATAAACAGTATGACAGGTGCAAACTAGAATTTGTACTACATTGTGCAGAGATAAGCTTAGTCCGGAAGATCTCTATTTCTTTAAGAAGCTAACAAATACAAAGTTTCCAACCTCTGATTACGTGTTGTTGAAACCTTATAGTGAAGAGCAGTGCAGAGCATCTTGCATGGAAGATTGTATGTGTGCGGTTGCCATCGTCAACCAAAACACTAAGTGTTGGAAGAAAAAGTTACCTCTCTCAAATGGGCAAGTGGACGGCAGCCTTATTGGAACGAAGGCACTGGTCAAAATCAGTAAAAAAAAAAAAAAAAAAAAAAAATCACCTTGTCGGCGCCGGATCCTGGGTCCCCAGTACCAGAACCGAAGAAGAAGCAGGACAAGCTGATCATGATTGTGTTAGTGCTTCTTGGTGACTCAATTTTTGTTAACGTTATTTCAATTAGTTTACTTAGTATGGGATTTTGCTTCATTTGTCACAAAAAAGTTCGAAGGATTATCACAAATGGCAATGGTATGGACATGAATATGCGTTGTTTTACTTGCAAGGAGCTTTTGGAAGCAACGGATGGGTTCACAGAAGAACTGGGAAGGGAGGCTTTGGGCATGTTTAAAAAGCAATAATGCAGAAGGGTTCTACCGTCCTTCTGGCAATCAGGAAATTAAACTGTTTGTGCCAAGACACAGAGAGAGTTCAGGACTGAAATGGATGTGATTGGAAAAATACATCAGAAGAATCTGGTTCGACTGCTTGGATTCTGCAGTGAAGGGACTCAACGGTTGCTAATATATGAGTTCTCAACGGCTCTTTCGTAAACTTTCTGTTTGGAGAACTGAAACCAAGATGGGTACACATAATCCAAATTGCTATTGCCATCGCTAGAAGGCTATTGTATTTAGATAAAGAATGCAGCACCAAAAATGTCCACTGTGATATAAAATTCCAGAACATACTTCTTGACAACTATGACAATGCTTTTGAGGATGGACCAGAGCCAAACTTTAACTGGCTTCAGAGGGGCCAAAGGTTATGTTGCACCCAAATGGTTCAAGAACATGGCAATCACAGTGAAGGTTGATGTATATAGCTATGGTGTGGTGCTCTTAAAGATAATTTATTGTAGAAGAAGTGTAGATATGGAGGCCACTGGGGAGGAGAAATCAATTTTGACTGGCTGGGTTTTGGTTGTTATCGTGGCAAAAAATTGCTCTAGTTGAAAATGATGGGCAGGTCTTGGATGTTAGAAAGAATTTGGAGAGATTTCTGATGGTTGCTTTTTGGTGTGTTCAAGAAGATCCTTCTCTTAGACCTTCCATGAGAAGGGTCATAAAGATGCTTGAGGGAGTTGTTGATGTACTAATTTCACTATGTTTGTTCCTTTTTACTAATTGAAACAGGTGAAATTAGCTGTTAGTTGATAATCAAATCAACATCCATTATAGAAGAGGTGGCATGGCTTGCTAAAACACACGTAGCTCATTTAAGAATTTTATTACTTAAGATGCTGAATAGTAGAAGAAGCCATTGATAAGTTACACTACGTTTTGCTAGGCAGATAACTACTGGAATCAAGTGTAATGTTATAGTGTTCTTTCTTTCTTGTTTCCTATTGTCTCTTGCTTTTTTTCCTATTAGAGGCACGCAAAAGAGAGTTGAATTACATCTAAATCCGTCTCTTTGCAAAAATATCCCCAATTCAATCCTGATCATTAAAAGCATAATCTAAATTAGTAGTTCTCTAGCTCCCCTTTTTTCCTTAAGCTGTCCAAGGCTCTAAGTTGGCCGTAAATGGTGCTTCAGGTTATCAATGATATTGAGAAGGTTGTCATGACTAGCAACACAATATGTTGGGAATATTTTTTTTCGTCAATAGTCTAATTAAAAGTGTATTTTTATACTTAATGGTCTAGTAGTCGAAGACCTAAGTCTTGAGTTTAGTACTGTAAGTACCATGGCAATCTAAAGATGGGAGCTGAATTAAGTTGACAGATTTAATGTCAATTATTTTTTTCTCTAGTTAAATTGATTTCAAATTGCTTGTGTTATAGATTGCAAATTAAATTTATATCCAAGTGTAGTACAACATCACAGTAGTTAAAATAACTTAAATAAGAGACTAGGAAAAGAAAATACAATCAACAAAAGAATTTTTTTTAAGGATGATTCAACTTCTTGCAAATCTACATTCTCCTCTCTTTTAATTAGAAAAATTAAGAAGACTTCCACTAAGAGGTGAAAAGAAATCACATTTACAATTTACATAGTGAACACAACATTGGAAGCCTACTTTTCTCACACTAAAGCATCCCATTTCATATAAGTAAGATGCTTTGTGATGGAACCAATCTTACTCCTCACACATTGAAAAGTCTGATGTCACACAAGCTACAACTTTGTGATGAACATTGCCATGCACCCAATACAAATCTTTTTCTTTTAACATGAGAAAAATAAGCAGTAAAGGTATACAAGATTATATAATAATGTTTATATCTCTTAGTCATCAAGCTAAATATAAAATATATCAAATGAGATCAATTTAGCTAGAGCCCATACACATACAATAATGTACTCCTCATGTATAGCTCTTTATCAACATGATAGCCTTAATAAAATTCATGTTCAATGTGTTGTGCATAACTAATCAATGTACATATATTTTCAATAAAAATAGTGATAAGATTGTGAACATATATATATATCAAGTGAACTTGGAGTCAAATATAATGAGTATTTTCAGACTTAATATAGAATGATTTTCTGTTGTGTAAGATAGTAAATTGGTGTGTAATATTTAGCAAAAACTTGTATTTGTGTTCTAATTGATCTTGAATTAATGATCAAAAAAGGACTTTTTAATTAGCTTAAGATGTTGTTTCAAATGTTGGCTAAAGAGAAGTTAAATGAGCAAATATTAAATCATACAATTAGATATACAAATTTATGTGATTTAGCAATAATTGTTTACATTTATGGATAAAGTTAGGAGAGATTTTTTTCATAACTTTTAGTCAACAATACAGAAGTTTTTACAGAAATTCTTTGCTAAACATACTCTTCCAACACTCCTTTATGAATACGATGAAGTATACAAGAGTTAAATCAAAATAACTTACAAATTTGCTTTTCTTCCTTATTATTTTGCATAAGTTGTACACCAATTTACACTACACTAAAAACTATAGTGCAATTTGTGCTAAAATATGCACAAATATCCACTTAAAAAAAAAATGCATGCAAACTTGCCTTGTGAAATTTCCATTAAACTTCTCCACAACAGCTTTACTTGTAGCCGTTTGAGAAGTGTTACACACCAAAGATCATAACCAAATAACTCTATCAACAATCTATTATGTAGAATAACAAATTGATGTGTAATGTGTAGCAAGAACTTTGTATTGTGTCCTAATTAAGCCTAAATCAATAATCAAAATTGACTTCTCAATTAGCTTAAGATATTGTTTTGGATGTTGGCTAAACAAAAATTAAATGAGCAATTATAAAATCACATCGCATTCTCCTAGCACTTTAAATGTAGACTAGAGTGAACATAATGCTAATGAAAGTTGTCTATAATATATATGTATTCAATTTGACAACCTTGGCTTCCAAAGTTAATATATAAGTTTAGGTTTAGACCTGCAAACTTAGAAGCACAAAATCACACTTCAGCATGTAACAGATAACACAAAATAGGTTCAATGTAATGTAGGTGCTAACCAAGCAAAAACCTCCAAATATTCTTTTTTGAGGTTCTATGCTATCTTATTTGTAATGGTCTAAAAACATATGATATATATCAATCAATGAGACTAAAACACCCGCTTATTCACATATAAATATTTGGCTTTAAAAATAAGCTTATGAATAGCACAATATGCAAACTTTCAAAGTAAACAGGATCGTAAACAGTAGCTGCAATAAACAAATTACAAGATATAGTCATATATAAGCAAGAAAGTTATGCAAAATCAGATAGAATCATCCAAGTGTATTTTGAGTACAATGTGCAAGCTTTATGATCGCTTATGGAGAGAAAAAGGCTTTTTCGTTTTCTATTTTTCTCCTCTATTTTCTGCACTCTGCATCTACGAGCTTTCTCTGTTTTTCTGCTCTGTTTTCTGCACTCTGTTTCTACAAGCTCTCTCTTTTTTTCTGCCTCTGCGTCATGAATTTTCTGTTACTCTTTACACATACCACAACACTGATAAAGAGAAAAATCTGTAAAGCAAACCTCTACCACTGGGCAGAAGACCACTTTATTTTTCGTTTTCCTACTGCTGGGCTTTTACAACTCTGCAAACCCACTTCAACCACCCAATTAGAGAGAAGATACGAAAAGCACAAACTGTTCTGCCTTTTGCAATATGCCGAATATCGCTCTCTTTTTTTCATCCAAAATCAAGGGAGAAAGGTAAAGTCTGTTTTTTCCTTTTGCGCTTGAAGTACAGACATCCCGTTCTCCTTCAACTTTGTTATGATGAAGTGGAACAAGTGCAGCATGTGGCAGAAGAATAAAAAGACAATGTGGTTGCCTTGAAGGACAAGGTTTCTGGAATTTGTTGATACTTAAGAAAGAAGAGTGTGCTCCCCAAGAGTTTGCACAATACCACACCCCTTTCTCCCTTTTGTGCACGTGTCCTTGAGAGAGAGAGAGAGAGAGAGAACATGGAGATTGAGCTTTCTACTAGAGAGACCTTCACTAAGATGGAATTCTACAAGAAGGAAATAGAGTCCCAAGGATTTAGTCACAGGATAACGATAATGGTAGAAAAGGTGGAAAATGATGGAGAGAGGAAGTTGCATCTGTAGTGTGCCAGCAGCCGATATTACTTCGTCCTGCTTTCAAATGTGGCAATTACTATTGTCGCCGTCTCATTCACATATCAAGCCTCCAGGTAGAATATGTGAAGGACCACAACGTGGATAAATACGTCCAAGCCCTTATTCTCCATTACGGCTTGGGACATGGGTTGATCATTAAAGAAGGAGAAGAAGAAAAAGAAGAAGAAGAAGAAAAGCAGTGATATCATGAGAACAACCAAGTTGTCTGCTTCGCGTGCAATGAGCCACTGTTCTGCCTGTTGCAATATGCCCAGTATCGCTCTTTTCTTTGATCCAAAATCAAGGGAGAAAGGTGAAGTCTGTTTTTGCTTTTTGCGCGTGAAGTACAGACATCCCGTGCAGGTCTGGGCTTCAAGTGGGCTGGGTCTTGCACGCCCTTCTTCCATGGCTTGTATAATGTTTTATGTAAATATTATATCAACTAATGTCATATATTTTTAATTTTTTTTATCATCATCAAAATAATAAAAGAATAATAATATTCCTAACAGATTTTACATGCCTCATACCTCTTTTACCTAATAAAAAAAAATTATTTAGTCAATTAGTATAATAGTGAATTAGTAAAAATTCTAATTATGAAGTTGGAGGTTCAATATTTACATGTGTAAGTTAATATGTATGTTATAATATTAAAAAAAAAAAAAAAAAATTTCGTAGTAATATATTTCCTGTATAAATTCCCAAAAACATAAATGACTTGGTGTTGGACTTATCATACTAGGACCTCTCTTTAAATATAATTGTTGATAGAAACCCTCATTTTATTGGAATGCAAAACAAATTATGTGTTCTTACTTTTAAAAACAATTATGTGTCGGAAACTCTTCTTTCCGTGGAAGCACTTCGCGAACAATAATATTCTTGACTCTAGGGTCAGTGGGATATTTGAATTCATGAAGATTACTATCCTGGTGCCAATCCTCTTGTTGAGCACCTGCCTTCTTTAAAAACTCTAGACACTTCAAAAGCGTTGATCTTTGAGGAAACAAAATTCTTCGAAACTCTCAAGATGGTTTGCGCTCTTTGACAGAAGCCCAACTTGTTTCACGGGACACATCTCACCAATGATAGCTCTTTGGGTGGTGTATTGGTAGGTTTGGCTACCAATTGGTTCAATTGGTCAACATTAGCTATGTTTGTTGGTTCAATATGGAGCTCGATGAGGGTAAACTTTTGCCAATCCGTCACTGCTACTTGCATGTGTATGCTTATTCGACAACATAGAACAAGAGAGGTTTCTAACTTTGATTTGTAAGCTTTTGGACATCAAATATTTTTCTGCATGTATGATCTCAGTTCCTTTGTTATTACAACCGCTGCAGGTAAAGGTTGTGTTAAACCTGGACATGCACTCTAAATTAGCGGAACTAGAATGCATAAATTTAGAACCTATAGATTTCAAAATCCGTTCGTTGGACTATTCATTCTAGAAAGAAACAAGAGGTGAATTTTTCTTTAGCTCACATGTGAAAATAAAAAATAAAAAAAGTTGTCAAATCATAGTTTTTTTTTCCAGCAATGCATTTATCATCAAAACTCGTTATACGTCGGCCACCAAGTCTAAATTTTTTTCTTCCGCAGATCTCTTCAACCTTTCGGCCACATTTTGGAACTGACTATTATAGACGAGGAAAAAAAAAAGCATGTAAAAAATGTGACCTAAATCTGATATATGGATTAATGAAAAGAAGTTCGTTACACCCACCAAAAAAAAAAAAATAAGAAGAAAGAAGTTCGTTACCTTGACATTCAACTTGTTCTGGATGTCAGAGTAATAAGATTTGTCATTTGGTTTTGTTAGGACGATCACTTTAGAATCTTATTAATTTTCTAAGTTTATCCTTATAGAATAAATAAATTTATAGTATTGAATATAAGAGAATTTCAATTATGTATCTTGACATCAAAAGAAATATAATTTAGAGTTGGAGAATTCCTTTCAAGTTATGAAAGATTCTCATATTTACATTCTTCAAACTTTCTTATTGTTGTAAAGATATATATAAGGAATTCTGCCAAGTTAATCTTGAAATTGAACAACATAACTTAATATGGTCAAACAAAATCAAAAAATATAACTTTATTAAATGGCTCATATGTAGCCACAAACTTCCTACATCAAAAGTATTATCTCAATAGTTTTTCTCAATTGACATGTATTGTAATTTTTGTGAGTTTCAATTTGAAAGTAGGTCACATTTTTTTTTCCAATGTACTTGAATTAGACAAATATGGCAAAGTATCCTTCCACAACAATGCGCTTATAGGATCATTAATGATTGAATTTTTGAATTGGAATGGATGATTAAAGTAACTAAAAGAAAAAGTTTAAGTGTAAAGTATTTTAAACTTTCTTTCTTAGCATGTATCTATTGTCTATAGTATAAATGAAATTACAAACATCTCTAAAATAAGGCTATTGAAATACAAATCATGTTGGCTAGAATTAAAAAAGTAGTATGTAGAAGAGAATTTCTATTTAGGAATATTAAATCTTCTTAAACAAATGTTTTATTGTATCCTAACTAGAGGACTTTAACTTGATTTTCTTTTAGATGAATTGTAACAATGAGGTATGCTCATGAGCCTTTGTATTCTCTTGTTCTTAGGTAAATAAACTAACATATTTATAAAAGAAAAAAGCAATTTTCATTCATAATAGAACTTTGACAATCATACCATACCAAATCCCCTAACAAATCCCAATATCGTCCCATCCCATTTCTACTTGGTGATAGTGCATTTACAATCAATGTGTATATATAGTGTGAGAGAGTGAGTGAGAGAGAGAGATTGAACTTACTTTCTCTCTAGGACTAGTTTTGAAGTCAAGAACACATTTTTTAGGATGGAAGTTGTTGCTTGAACAATGTAGTTGATGAATTTCAAGAACTCAATTTCTCAAATTTTCCATTTTCAAAGGTAGTTTGGGCACAATTGGAGACCTTATTAAATGGGACACCATAATATCTATTATAGCATTTAAGGATCAACTAGCTCATTCACCATGAAAGAGAAAAGTTTTAAGACATGTATAATTAAATTTATGTTTGCATCATTTGCTTGTAACATTTGCAATGAAAAGAATAATAGCATCTTTAAGAACAATATGATTTTATAACTTGTAACTTTTGAAGCAATCAAAAGACTTCTATGAGATAGATTTTTTTGCATTAAAAATATTTCCAAAACAACTAAAAACATATATATTCAACATACTTGGAGATTTAAAGAGACCATTTCTAACAATTTTTTATTTGATGTGATGTTATATGGTCTCATCATAGGAAAATGCCCCTAAGCTTCATGTAATGATATTCGGTATATGTTAAATTTAACTTATTAAAAAAAATATTTGTCTATAATTGAAAGATTTTTTAATATATAGAGATATTAATTAATAATGGTATCCTTAGTTGTGCTTATAAGAAGTAGATTTCCCAGTATATAAAGAAATATAAAAATAAAAAGATATAATATATATATATATATATATATATTGTAATTTGTATCCTTAAAAAAAAAATGAATATAACAGTGATATGGTTAGAAGGGTGCAATACACTAAAAAACTATACAGAAAAATGTATAAGAACTCCTAATAACAAACTTTTGAAAACTAAACTCCTATTATGCCTTGAATAGACTACAAGATCAGGAAAAGAAATTCATGTCATGAGATGCCACAAAAATATGTAATTGAATGTTGCTCATTGACTCCACTTCATGAATTGTTTCATGGACTATCAAGGAAATCTTGATCGAATTGGAGTTTTCATTTAAGTTTGTTACCTTTTCTTCTTATAATTTCTTTTTTAACGTAATTTCCTCAAAAAATATATAATTCCCTTCTTGAAATGAACATCTAGAAGGAGTAGTATCCAAATGACCCCTTCCTTGCTTGTCATTAATACCATGGCTTTCTAGCCCTCCAATTATGACTTCGCTATTTTCCATGCAATACTATTCAAGAGTTCTACACTATAAGACTTTATTGAGGAGTATATTCTCATATTAGAATGGTACAAAAAAAATTATATCTTTTAACTTGAATCAACTTTTAGTTATTTATTTATTTTTTGTGCTTGGGTTGTTTCATGGACTATCAAGGATATCTTGATCGAATTGGAGTTTTCATTTGAGTTTGTTACCTCTTCTTCTTATAATTTCTTTTTTTTTACGTAATTTCCTCAAAAAATATATAATTCCCTTCTTGAAATGAACATCTAGAAGGAACAGTATCCAAATGAACCCTTCCTTGCTTGTCGTTAATTCCATGGCTTTCTGGCCCACCAATTGTGACTTCATTATTTTCGACGCAATACTATTCAAGAGTTCTACACTATAAGACTTTATTGAGGAGCATATTCTCATATTAGAATCGTACAAAAAAAAATTATATCTTTTAACTTGAATAAACTTTTAGTTATCTATTTATTTTCTATGCTTGGGTTGTTTCATGGACTATCAAGGAAATCTTGATCGAATTGGAGTTTTCATTTGAGTTTGTTACCTCTTCTTCTTATAATTTCTTTTTTTTACATAATTTCCTCAAAAAATATATAATTCCCTTCTTGAAATGAACATCTAGAAGGAACAGTATCCAAATGACCCCTTCCTTGCTTGTCGTTAATTCCATGGCTTTCTAGCCCACCAATTATGACTTCGTTAGTTTCCACGCAATACTATTCAAGAGTTCTATACTATAAGACTTTATTGAGGAGCATATTTTCATATTACAATGGTACAAAAAAATTATATCTTTTAACTTGAATGAACTTTTAGGTTAGATTCTAAATATTATAACATGATATTGGAGCCTAAGTTAATTGGCTTACTCCATTATTTTTACTTCTTAGTTATTACCTATATTAAAATAGTTTGTCTATATACTAACTTTTAGATTAAATTTTGAACCTTTAAGAGACTCGACGAACCATCACATCCTTAGTTATTGACTAATGCCCGTCAATGGTAAGCCAGAGTTTTTAACACCCCCATTGGCTTCAAACACGGAACCTCTTTGTTCTTACACCAGGTCCTACACGGCAGAAACTATGCTCACAATGGACAATGGATGTTTGGCTCAATTGAATGTCCCTGCTCCTCCCTTGTTCTGTCAAATCATTAGATGCCATCTTTTCTTGAACAACGTAGAATTAGTCAAATGGCGTGCTAACTTTGAATCCTTAACTCTCATTACTCATAGCTCCTAAATACCCAACATCCATCAAAGGTGTTTAGATAAACTTTTAAACAGAAAATTATTCATGCAAACACCACTCTAATTTTGAAATTTAACTGTATGTATTTTCTCTTCTTTTTAAGTGCTTAAAGCAAGAATGGTGAATTTAGTTTTTTTTTTTAAATTTAACAATAAAGTAGAATATATTTCAATAGATAAGATTAAGGTTAAAAATAAAGAAAGCAACAAAGACACGTTTAAAATTTGATGAAATACTTGGTAATTTCTTTGATATAAATTCAAAACTTAAATATTATCAAACTAACTTTTCTTTGTATAGTTCTTAAGAAATTCTCTTTAAAAGCTAAAATTCAGATTATCAAACTAACCTGGGACATGCATGCTGATAAGCCCTTCATTTATGGAGGCCCAAATTTGGACAACAGCTGGTCATGACTTCAACGAAGCTTGTCGCGATCTTTACCAAAGGGAAGTCTATGAAGTTGTTCTTTCCGCAGCTTTGACGATGGCATTGGAAAATATCATTTGAAAGTTCTGCTCATTATGTTCAAACTTCGGAAAGACTAAGTGAAATCGTCCGTGGTTGAAGCTTCGGTCAAGTTTCCTAGGGTGAGGATACAAGAGCATGAAAGCGATACATTGTAAGTGGGGTGAACCTCATTCATTAGCCAATGGCTCTTTCTCTTCCTCAGCTTCTCGTTTCCTTGCTAATTCTGCTTCCAGCTTCTGCCGTTGCTCAAAGCGAGGGTAACATAGCCGTTGGCAATTCTCTCACAGCGGGCAACAACGACTCTGTATGGCTCTCTCCCTCTGGGGATTTTGCCTTTGGATTTCGTGAACTCGAGAAGAAGGATTTCTTCCTTCTTTGCATCTGGTTTGATAAGATACCGGACAAAACCATAGTTTGGTACGCTAACGGCGATAACCCTGCACCGAGGAGATCAAGAGTGTCACTAACTGCTGACCGTGGGCTAGAACTTACTGGTCCTACCGGCGAAGAGATATGGAGACCCGAAGCTATTCTTGGTACTATAAATCACGGCGTTATGAACAACACAGGCAACTTTGCGCTTAAAGATAGCGAGTCGAATATGGTATGGGAGACCTTCCAACACCCAAGGTTCACGAATTCCTCCGACACGTTGTTGCCTCATCAGTCTATAGCTAGAGGAGAGAAGCTTTCTTCTCGACAATCAGAGGCTAACTTTGCCACAGGAAGGTTTCAACTCCGTTTGCTTGAAGATGGGAATCTTGTTCTTAATACTATAAACCTGCCCACCCGTCACCCCAATGAAGCCTACTATAACAGTAACGATACTGGTGCATCTAATTCGTCAGATCCTGGCAAAACTTTGTCGATCAGCGAGTCCGGCGACATCTATATTTTGGGGGAGAATGGCCAGCAGTACCCTCTAAACAGATCAGGAAGGTCAGCCAAGGATTTCTATTTTAGAGCTACTCTCGACTTTGATGGAGTTTTCACCCTATATTCTCACCCAAGGACTTCTGGCAACGGAAGTTGGACTCGTCTCTGGTCTATACCAGATAATATCTGCACTGCTAGTCGGGTTAGCTCAGGCACCAGCGTCTGTGGGTATAACAGTATCTGTATCCTGACAGCGGACCGGAGGCCTACATGTAAATGCCCGAGAGGATATTCCTTACTTGATCCAAGTGACCGGTATGGCAGCTGCAAACCGGACTTCATACAAGGCTGTGAAGAAGATAAGCTAAGTCATAGAACAGATCTCTATGAGTTTGAAGAGCTCATAAATACAGATTGGCCCTTCTCTGACTATGTGCTATTGGAGCCTTCCACGGAAGAACTGTGCAAAAAATCTTGCATGGAAGATTGTATGTGTGCTGTTGCCATCTTCAGAGCAGGCGATAGCTGTTGGAAAAAGAGGTTACCTCTCTCAAATGGTAGAGTGGACAACGGCCTCAACGGCGGGAAGGCACTTATCAAGGTCAGGAAAGAGAACACCCTGTCGGTGCCAATCCCAAGTCAGGAGAAGGACAAGGATAATGTGATCATCATAGGGTCAGTGCTTCTTGGTGGCTCTGGTTTTATAAACGTCATATTAATTGCGGCAGTTTGCGTGGGCTTTTCCTTAATTTACCGCAAGAAACTTCAAAGGATCATTACAAACAACAGTGTTGTGGACATGAATTTGCGTTGTTTTACTTACGACGAGCTTTCGGAAGGAACGGATGGGTTCAAGGAAGAATTGGGAAGGGGGGCTTTCGGTGTTGTTTATAAAGGAGTAATCCAAAAGGGTTCTCCCCTCCTTGTCGCAGTCAAGAAGTTAAACAATCTATTCCAAGACACAGAGAAAGAGTTCAAGACTGAAGTGAATGTGATTGGTCAAACGCATCACAAGAATCTAGTTCGATTGCTGGGATTCTGCGATGAAGGACCACACCGTATGCTTGTATACGAGTTCATGAGCAACGGTACGTTGGCAGGCCTTCTCTTTGGAAAGTGGAAACCTGCTTGGAACCAAAGAATCCAAATCGCCATTGGTATTGCAAGAGGTCTATTGTATTTGCACGAAGAGTGCAGTACCCAAATCATTCATTGTGATATAAAACCTCAGAACATACTTCTTGATGAGTATCACAACGCTAGGATATCTGATTTTGGATTGGCAAAGCTTCTGAGATTGGAGCAAAGCCAAACTCTAACAGGCATTAGAGGAACTAAAGGCTATGTGGCACCGGAATGGTTTAGAAACATGGCTATCACAACGAAGGTGGATGTGTATAGCTACGGGGTGGTGCTCCTAGAGATAATCTGTTGCAGAAGAAGTGTAGATATTGAGGCTCTAGAGGAGCAGAAAGCAATTTTGACTGATTGGGCATATGATTGTTATCGAGAAGGAGCGTTGGATGCTTTGGTTGAATATGATGAGCAGGCCTTGGATGACAAAAAGAATTTGGAGAGGTTTCTGATGGTTGCCTTTTGGTGTATTCAAGAAGATCCATCTCTTAGACATTCCATGAGGAAGGTCACACAGATGCTTGAGGGAATTGTTGAAGTGCCTATTCCACCATGCCCTTTCTTTTTTACTAAATGAAACAGGTAAAACTACCATTTACCAAGTCGTATGCAATGATTTACTCTCTGGTTTTTATTTGTATCCTTCATCATATCCATTGCTTTTTAATTTATCATTTCAATTCTTGTACTTTTGAGACTATCTTTTCCTATGGATGTAGCAGTAGCACATATGTTTCTAGTGACGAGCAAATTTACATAAATGGAGGTTTTCGTACTAATATATCTAATTCTTTGACAAATAAGTATCAATTAATTATAATTATTAACTACTTATGTGCCATTATACTTACATGTTTTGAGATTGTTGTTTGATGAGGCTCTTATATATCTAACCCAAAACTTGAAAAGTGAGGGCCATGACAAAAAATTAAAAATAAAAGGGACTTTTAGGGTAGTTCTGGCTTCCATGAAGTTGGCTAAGACTATGCCGTATGTGCAATAGCCTTTTGTGGTAGCAATGATTAAGATAATTGACGGTTGAAGATTATATTAATCAAGCCCCTTTTGTTGTTATCATAATAATTTATTGAGAAGAATTTGAAGTTAGAAAGTACTGAGAAGAAAAACTAAAAAACTCAAATAATTGAAATAAAAAAAAATTACAAGTCTAACAAGTCAATATTCCAGTAATTGATTACTAAATATCCAAGACCTAGGTTCTAGGTTCCACATTTCCTACCCTCATACCCCTTTTAACTAAAAACAAAATATAAATCACTACAAAATAACAAACATAATCAGAAGGGAATCACACAAATTAATATGTTTTGGGATTATCCCTATATTTAATGTACTAAAAATCAATCTTCATTATTAAATTTTCCAGAGTTAGGTTTTCCCATCTAACTCTTATTATTTCCTACAACACAGGGGAATGTAGCCACCCTCTTTCAAAAAATCAAATGAAACTCTCTGTATAAATTTTTTAAAGGAGTAGCCGTGGTAACATTATAGTGATAGGATTCACATGTTTGTCTATAATAGAGAGATTTCACAACATCAATAGATGTTTACTAATGATAGAATTTCTTTGTTTGCCTACAAAAAATGAGACTTTCTAATATACAAAGACATAGCAATATAAAATGATTCATATCCTTTAAAATCCTTTCAAACTTAAAGTGGATGTACAAAGATCAGTTGTAATTTGGAGAAAACTCATGGAATCATTTTGGTAGGCAAGTTTCAATAAAGACGTTATCAATTTGGCAGTAAAAGAAAGAGAGAATGGGAGCGTGTACAAAAGATAATCTTCATATGCTTAATGCACCAGTAAAAAATATCAATATAGGCAATCTAAATGACAGTCTTATTAGCACGTTGAATGATAATGGAACTAGAGTAGGTAACTCCATATCTGCAAGGAGCCAATAGAGCTCGTGAGCTTCTAAGTAGTATAGGGCATTATATTTACTTCAAAATGTTGAAGTGGACAATAAAATTTTGTTTGTTGCCTTGACTAGAGATGAGAATGGCTGAAAAAGAAGCAGAAGCTATTAGTAGACTTGCAATTAGTTGGATCTCTTGCCCAGTCCACTTAATTATGGGCAAAAATAACGGGAGAGAAACGGGTCGAAATGTGAAGCCCAAGTTGCCTTTGAAAAAGCGAATTTCATAAGAGTACTACAACGAAATGCACATATTTCCAGCCACTAATTACGACTTCAATAACAATATTCCAAAAGATACTATTCTGTTAGTCTTAGAAAATGAGACTCTGAGGGGCATAATCGTCCGATGCATAATTTTGAAATTAAGTTTAAATAAATAAATTATTCTTTAATTCGTGATTTAATTTTTAGGTTAAAACTTGGATCTTCTAATATAAGAATCCAAATTAACTGACTTATTCTATCCCTATTACCTCGATTATTACTGGTATGAGGCCAACCCTGCAACATGCATGTTCTTAGTTCTAACCTCAACCACGAAACCTCGTCTTCTTACACCAGGTCCTCCATGTTGTGCAAATTACACGTTGATCAAGGTTATTTGACAATATCAAGTATTATTTTTATAAAGAAATGGTTCTAAAACATCCATTAGACAAGAGCTGTGATGGCTTGCTAAATCACACGTAGTTGGTTTAGGAGCTTGACACCTCAGGATGCTGAATAGTAGAAAGAAGCCACAGATAAGTTACGCTACGTTAACATCACAATCTGCTGGATGGGATCTTGGAATTGTATCCACTTGTTAATTACCTAATCTTTTTGCATTTTTCAAATCAGCGTGTGAGAAGGAAAGAGTGGTTTTTGTGGTTAAATTGGTTTTATTCTATTTACTGAGCTTATAATTTTCCTTTTTAATTTTTAATTTTTATCCTTAAATTATTACAATTAAAGTTCAACCCAAAAATTAATTCATGATTTCTTTTTATTTTTGAATTTCTATAATTATATTATATTAAAAGGTTCATAAGATTAACTTAAAAACCAGCTCACAAATACAAAGTTTTTTTTCTCATTTAAACTTTAACTCAAGATTTTTCTTCTTTGATATGGGACTCATGGTTCCTAATAGTCATTGCACATTGAAAGGGTGTCCTAATAGTAGTAACACCAAGAAATAATGAGTTTGAAATAAAATACAATTTTAATTTTGATATCATATTAAAACATCTAAATGTTCAAACCAAAATCTAGCTCTTTAATTGAAATGTCATTTTTTAATTTTCGATCATTAATCTCTAATGAGAGATTAAAGGCTTGGAATATACTCCAATCACTATTTCTATTAAAATTCAAATTAAATTCTTCAAAATTGTGTACATTTGAATGTCACAAACACAAACACGATTAGAAGAGATCAAACTGAAAGTATTTTAAAAGAATACAAAGTTTTTATATCAGAGTTCCTGCGTGGTGCTCTAATAGTGCCTATGTTATCCAATCAAGTTCTTGCTATTGCGTGGACGTTGAACGTAATAGTTGCTTGTTAAATAGCCAAGATCAAGCCGAGAGAGAGAGGACCTCAAACACAGCAAGTGGCGAGGTTAAACGTAAGCAACCACACCTTGCCAGCCAATCAATTTGCTCTGAACGTTAAACATCAGCGGCCGTCTCAATTGGTTCAAGAACAATAGAAATCAGACGAGGACTGACCCGGTTGTAAAGAAAACGTGGGGGGATTCTGAGTTCATCATGAGTTCCAGACAGCTGCTGTCGACCCGGTTGTAAAACCAATTTGATGTCACTCTCCCGCATCTAAAAAATTCTTCAAAAAAGAAACAAAAAACAAAAAAGGAATTCTATCGCGAGAAAACCCACCAGCGCCGTTGCTGTGGGAGCATGAGACAGAGGTGGTGTGTAGCGGCGCGTGGAGGTGGAGGGTGGTGAGTGGTAGCGTAACCAAGCGGATCGAAGGCAGATCGATCAATCAGTGAACTCGGATCTTGTAAACTGTTGTGATATAATGACTGGGAGGAGAATGGCGGTTCGCGGCCTCCCCCTTCTGAACTGCCCTATTCAGGTACTGTCTTTGACGAAGAGAACGCCCACTGCATTTAAGACCGTGACTGGGTGACCGGGCAGGTAACAGAGGAGTTTAGGGGTTTCTTTTTTATTTTATTTTTATTTTTTTAAACGCACGCATCCAAAGAGGGGGAGGGACGGTATTCGAACCCACGACCAATAGGTTTAATAAATTCGGAGTAGATGGCACATACACAAAGTGGCAAAGTTCATATAAAAGCCTCAAACTTTACAGATTCTGAAATTGCAGCATCATTCTTCGAATCAAATATACATAATTTGGGTAAAATTATTAATTCTCATATGTTGAACAAGGTTGGTAAAATTGAAACTAGTAAAGTAATATCTCAAGAAGAAAATGTTATTGTAGTCAACAAATGATCAGGAGAGTACTAGTGCAACATATTAAAGCTTTTATTGTTTAGACTAAGGATACAGTAGTAAATTCTAATTCTTCCCCAAACACCAAAAAGAATCAATCTTTTGGTAAGAAAAAAGGTATGGAGTAAAATGTTATATCTGAAAATAGGTTTAAATTATTAGAGAATGACATGTTAACTAATCTAATTATAGAGATTGTGATAAATGAAACTACTATCATAGAATCTCTTGTAGTCGCGTGGACAAGACACAGACAGGGACATTTTTTACGGCTTCTGTTTTATTCTAACATGCCAATATTGCATTTTAAAATTGGGTCAAGAAAGACACTTTGGATAGGCATGATAGGACGGCTATATAAAGCACCAAGCCTTGCCATCCCCAAAAGACAAGCAAATAACGAGAACGAAACAAAGAAATAGAAAAGGCAAACGGGAGCAGCAAGCACGCAGGAGGATGAGCGTTTGATCCAGACACTCCAAACTTCATTTGTAACGGCTTGTATTCTGAGAGCAGGTGGCGTCAAGCACCTATCATTTTGTTCTCATTACTTTCTATTTTTGCTAGGAATGTTACTTTCTTAGTTAACCGTAACAAAATAGCTTATCTCAAAATTCTGATATATTGATTTCTGCACATATAATATGGTTCTATTATTGAAAATAACTTTCTGATTTAGTTAATTATTAAGTAACTTTCTAGCAAAAAATTCTTTAGTACTTGAGCAGAATGAAATTATGTATAATGGTAATCTATAAACAGATATTTTAAAAACAGATAATTTTTTGTACAATCGTTCTTCATCCTTCAACGTAATTGAGTATTTTAAATAGAAAAATATGTATTAATTCATTTTTTTTCTATCACAGCTAATAATAGAAAAACAAAATGGAAGAGGACTATATCAGTGTCCTAGTAAAAGGAAAAGAGCAAGGTGAAGGACATTTCCACAAACGACCGATCCTCAAAAACCTTCTCCAAGAGAAGCTTATGTCATAGATGCTGACTGGAATGCAGAAAAAGGCGCATCATCAGGGGAGATTCAGATACATATACAGGAGCTAGGATTTGGTGAAACTAATGACAATTACTTCTCAAACAAGTTATTTTAAGCCGTCTGAAATATGTACGGTCAATAGACTAGCTTATATTTCAGAAACTTTAGGGGAATGAGAAATTCCACGTTATATGTGTCATCAGCTTCATAGGGCTTCCCTAAGAGGTATTTGGAGATGTGCTGAGAATGTTCTGAAAGATTATCAAAGTGCCATTCGAGCTACCTTAGCACGGGAAAGAGACAGCTCTTCATGTTGCAGTTGAAAGAAAAGTTATATCTATTTTTTTTTTTTTTGAAATATAAGTTTGGATTAATAAAAAGTAGTGTACAAAAACATAGGCATATACCTCAATATTACAAAATTTTGAAACTATAAAAAGATAGAGGTTGGAAACTTTTAAATCTCATTTAAAATGATATTTTCTTGCTATAAATTTATATTTTAAAATAAAGAAGTTCTTTCCTCTCATAATTTTCATTACTTTACCCGTTTTATTTGTAGAAGAGCTGTTGAAACAAATGACTCGTGGGGATGCAGAATTGCGAAATAATGAAGGAGAAACAGCCTTTTGCTGTGTGGCTAATTCAGGAACCATTGACTATGCTGACAAGATGCTAAAAGTTGAAGGCGAATTGCCATTGCCTCGTGGACACGACGGCCTTCTACCAGTTGCCGCAGCAGCTATGTGGGGTCAAAACAAAATAAGTTTATTACATTTCATAAAATATTTAGATGATATTTATGAATAAAGTGTTTTAGTAAAATGTAATGAGATAAATTATTATTATTATTATTATTATTATTATTATTATTATTATTATTTGATATTTCTCTATCTGTTGTTTATTTCTTTATTATTATTGTTCTCTTTTTTATTTGATAATAGGCCAGTCATTTTAACTAGTGGAATATATAATCGAAAGTAACTACTAAATTTTTCAGCTTATTTATATCATCGTGTTCTGTAATATAACTAATAAATTAGAGTGTTGTTATCAATTGATTCTGTTAAGCGATGCATGCGAAAACCATAAATATTTACCAAATAATTTCTGAATATATTCTTCTCTTTTATCTTAGGTTTCAAAGCACTTACCGACGCCTTCATAAAAATATAAGCTTTCGAATTAGTTAGCCTCCTTTGTGACATACATTCGAAGTTTGCCAAAGGAAGATTTTCTAAACTTCGTTGGCCAAAAACTCCCTGCACTGCATGCTGCCGCAGAATTGCGCAACGTCGTATTTTTAGACATTATTACAAGAGATTTTCCTGATCTTATATCGAAAAGCAACGGACATGTCAATAATTTAATTCACGGTTGCTGTTTTATATCGGCAAAAGGATGTCTTCTGTTTACTATATAAGAGAATTCCCTTGCGGAAGCTTGCAAGCGCCGTCAATGCGGAGGGAAACAATGTACTGCACCATAGTTCTTTTCTTTTAGTTGCATGCATAAGGTTATATTTTAATGGTTCAATTATACGTTGGCTTTTGTAGGAGATTGAAAATATTGTTCCACATTCATTAACAAGGAAGAGGAATGACCATGGGCAAATGCCTCACGAAATATTTACAAGAGAACATGAAAGTTAAGGACAGCAGGTGAGAAATGGGTTAAAAGAACAGCAAACAATTGTATGCTTGTGGCAACATTGATTGCCAACATTAATTGCCACAATAGTTTTTACTGCAGCCTTCACTTTACCAAGTGGAAAAATCAAGAAAAAGGTACTCCAATCTTTTAGATAGTAATTGGTTTTTAGTATTCTTCTTATCAGATGCAATTTTGTTGTTATCCTCTTCAACTTTAATCTTGAACTACTTATCAATTCTTACATCTTTTTACAAGAATGATAGGTTCTGCAAATCATCTAAAAAGATGTTGTTTGGACTCATTACACTTTCATCTCTATAGTAGGCATGGTACTTGTCTTTAGTGCAGTATGGTTTTTGGTTTATCAAAACAAATCAGTATGGATTTTTATTGTTTTAATTGCCTTGGCCAGTGTCCGAGTTCTTTTGTTTGTTTGGCTACATCGGGAATTATGGGTTGCTTTAGGCTATTTGTCTTTTTATGCCACACAAACATAGGTCTTCCACAACCATATTTTACTTGATCTACATTTGCAATGACAGAATGTTAATATTAGACTGCATCTCTCTTGTAACCTCTAAATCGGGTGATTAATGTATCTTTTTATCAGATATTTCACTTGTCAAGGAATGTATAATACTTCTTCTTATGTCTTCTTTGAATCATAAGTGACCTCTTGATGGGTCTCTTCTTCTTGTTAGGTTTTTTTTTTTTTTTTTTTTTTTTTTTTGTCTCCTCTTTTATTTCAGGCACTTAATATTATTGATTTGAAATTTATAGACCTAGGCTCTTTACTTTAAATGATTGCGCAAGAAATAAACAAATGAATTTTAAAGATCTTGATTCAAACTTGATTTCTACTTCAAATAATCTGAACCATTTACGTTGTCACCAGTATTCAAACTCACAGACTGAATAGAAAATGATCCTCCCCCACCTGTCTGCTACAGAATTAGAGTCGGTGCTTTACTTTTTCAACCCATCCTAACCTACCAGTGAAAGCTGCCTTATGAATCATTTCAACATTTCCTGCTTGCTTTCTCCCGAATTCGACAGACTAAACAAAGCAGACTTCCATGTCCGTAAACTCACTATACCTTCATTATGAACGGTCCACGTACAAGTCTCTGGGACACGATGTAACACCTTCCTGCATTTAATATTGGGCCGTCATGTCCCTCAAAACATCAAGCTTTTGAGCTTCTGACAATGGTGTCGGTAAAAATGCACTGCTGCATGTTAAAATCTTCTGCGTATCTTCTTTTTCAATGCCCTTTCACTCCACAGTAGACTTCTCCATCAGTCTGCATAATTTAAACGAGTGAAGATTACTCAGACTGTTGGGTTCGGCGGGTTCAAAGCCTGCGCAACACTAACGACTAGAAGTGGCAACAACTGAAACTACAAGGTTCACAGTCCCAAAGTATAACGTTTTTGACGTCCACGTTTCGTGCATTCAGAGGCCTACGCTGAAGATCCAAGAACTAGAGATTCTTGTCTCGACATCCACATTTCATTCACTTTTTTAACCATCTAACATAATTCTTTCATTGTCTAAATATATTTGAGACAATAATAATAACTTAAGGAGAATGTTAAAAAATACAACTAGCCTAATGGTTTTTGTTATGTACAAAATATCATCTTGAGGAAAAAATATTGATAATCTGGATCTTCAAAAATATGTTTTTCTACTTCAAGAATCAAATCCTTAGAGATACAATGAATGGATAAATCTTCAGCCTAATCTTTGCCATGTTTCTCTTTCTTATATCGCTATTATTTTATTTGCCTTTGGAAACTCAGGTTTTCTCTCTTTCTTTATTTTCTCCATCTTTTCTACGATCTATAGATCATAAGCTTGGCAATTCTGTCACGGGGATCGATTTTTACTCTTTTGGAAATTTGGCAACAGAAAATTTTATTCTATTAGCACTAATTCTCAATAAAATAGCGAGAAGTAAGATTTATTAGGAATAAGTAATAGTCAAAGAATTTCTTTTGGAGGGAATGCTGATTAACATGTACCTTCATATGTTCTATCATTTCCTGGGATAAGGATATTTCACTTGTTTTTCTTATGGAGCACTTAAGTGAAACTTGGCTGATTTAGATGGAAATAATCTGCAAAAGGTACTGTGATAATTCACAGCCGCCATAGGTCCTGCTAATACCCCACCCTCTTCGCCTCTTGAGTAAACGAACCCCATGATATGCTTAAGACGTCATCTGCCTTCACTTCCTCCCCCTTCACTAACAAGCCCGTGTTCATATATTTTCTGCTGCTCACTTACAGTCACGGCCACAACCACGCCTTGAAGGTGGCAACATGAAGAGAAATACACCAGTTAAAATGAGGTTCGGTGACCCGGAATTTTGAACTCGCCGGAGAAGAAGGAATCGGCAGTTTAAAAAATGGCTTATGTTATTTCTCTCTCGATCAAAGATCTTAACACCGATTTCAGTCGGTTTTATATACAATTTCTAAAGAATCAAGGAATGAAAAATCAAAATACAGAATCAGATTCAAATTTAAGTTTGAATCAAGTTTTTCCCGGTCGCCTCATTTGCATCGCGATTTTCTGGTCGCGCGTTCACAATATGTGAACCTCAATTATGTCATTATCCTAAATACCAAGATCATTGGGGATTGCTGCTGGACTTATTTTATTCCCATCAAAGCAGAACACGAAGTTTTGTAAGTCAAGCTTCACTTTATCCGCATACATTCTGAAAAGCCGCTCAAGGTTGTCATCTTGTGAGATTAGAAAAACTATACTTATAATTGAATGTTGTTGAACACATCAAAAATATAAAACATAGAGTAGTTGTCGAACAAATTAACTCGTGTTCTTAGCCAAGGAAAAAAAGGAAAATATATATACAATTGAACAAAATATTAGATCAAGCTATACATCACAGATAATCATCAAACTCTCTTATGATTTTTTGCTCATTCTGCCACAATTCATTATTGACGTGCACAAAGAACCTTACACCCTAGATTGATAACAGCCCTATGGTTCGAACCCATACGCTATCCAGCTGTTAGAGTACATTACCTTAATTACAAAGAAAAATATATAATTTTTCTACAGTTACGAAACTAATTAACTGATATCCATAATAATCCATGTAAATAGCGGAAAGTTTTATGAATAGAATACAGCTAAACTTTAACTCTAATAGTTGTTATTGACAATAACTAGGAAATAATAAATAAATAAAAAAAGAAGAAATATACGGATCCTAGTGAGTAAATAAGTCTGAAGTTCCTGCATGTATTTATACCATGTACATGCGAAATTGCTTGACCCCATCTTTGTGCTGAACAAAAATAATTATCTTTGTTCTTTCACAAGGAGGCTCTGATGGTTGATCAGGGACAGCCTCCAAAGAAGGTTGCATTGAACTATCAAGTTCTCTTTTTACAGATTCCTCCATAGCTCGCAATACATCTTCAGTTGATTGTGCAAATGTGACGATCTCTTGCTTCTCCCACTTGTAGGCAAGGATGAAAAGTCGATTGCTCAGAATTAAATCCGACGTGATATTGAAGGATGGAATGAAGAACTACACTGGATGATCAAAGCAATAAAAGGAAGCGATTTAGTTGCCAAACTTCTCAAGATATCTTTCTTAGCATGTATTTATTATATATAGGCTGAATGAAACAGAAGACGTTTTCAGGGAAAAACAATGGATATCCCTATTCTCTTAGCGAAAATAAAGAAGATAGTACAAGGGAGAGCTTCTTTGTTTAGAAATATAAAATCTTCTCAATGCAATGTTATTTTGAGTGAGATTTGGAGGCTTCCAACTTCCATCTTTTCATAGATATGGTGACTTTTGTAATACTGAGGTATGCCCCTGTGCTTTTGTATTTTAATATGTATTAATACAATTTGTCTTTTTAAAAAAAAATAAAAAATAAAGGTGTCAATGAAACCACAAACAAAGATTTGAAGTGCTTATAGATAGATAGTCCAGAAGTTAGCAAAATTTCAACCAGATAAATATAACAACTTGATAAATTGCCAATCCTTAAATCCCTACAATAGGTTGTATTATCAACCCTTTGATGCATGAAACCTCTCAAAAGGAGAGCAAATTAAATTATTGGCTAGAATCTCAAGATTGGCATCTAAATTTCAAAACTACTTCATGAAATACAGATAAGAGGAACAACCGCTCTAGCAAATAAAATCAATTAATTGAAAACTCTGCTGACATCCCTGCTTCAAATGGCTCTTTTATGGCCTTGCCAATGTTGTTATGGCCAGTAAAAGGCTATGTGTATTAATGTTAACAACTGCACTTCAGCTATTGACTGAAGCTGAACTAAAGAATTGTTTTTTTTTTTTAGGTCATCAATCCTAGATAATAAGCAGGTTGTAATGCAATCAAATTATACTAAACCAGCTTAAATCAATACCTTCGTCTAACCTGCCCTTCCTAAACACACATAAAAAGACCTAATTAGTAGTAAAACCTACCAGTTTTGCACCTAGAAAGTCAAGCTCTATATCCACCAAAACTATTAACAATGAAACAACATGTGAAAAAAAAAAAGAAATAGCATGTTAGTATTTGGTTATAATCATAAAAATGCAATAATAAGAACGCAAAACAGGCACTCTATTAATAGAAGAAAATTTTCTTTATCAATTACACCTCAGAAAATTGTCCTTGACTTATACCTCAAAATACTTTGAACCCATGAAAAAAAGACAAATTAAAAACAAAGTCTTCTACAACACATTCAAAATAGGATATTTTTCAAAAGAAAAGGCTCACCAATCGATCTATTTATATAAGCAACCGTAAATAGTTTTACTTTTTGTGCATGGACAAGGATGATTTGAAAAAATCTTCTCACTCAAAATAGGATCCAATGTGACATTGGATGGTCGAATGAAAAATTACAATGGATGATCAAAGTAATTATAGGAAAGAATTTAGTTACCAAATCTCTCAAGATATCTTTCTTAATTTGTATTTATTGTATATGGGCTGAACGAAATAGAAGACTTTTTCAGGGAAAAACAGTTGATATCTCTATTCTTTTAGCAAAAATCAAGAAGGTAGTACAAGAAAGAGCTTTTTTGTTTAGAAATGTAAAATTCTCTCAAGACAATGTTATTTTAAGTAAGATTTAGAGGCTTCCAACTTCCATCTTTTCATAAATATGGTATGCCCTTATGCTTTTGTACTTTAATACTTAGTAATATAATTTACCTTTCCACAAAAAAAGAAAAAAAAAATAGTTTTACTTTCCTTTTCCTTGATGCAACAATAAAAACTAACCAACTCTATAGTTCTCCCACCATAAATGTTTTATCTCAATACCTTTCTTTCTTTTTATGTTTCTTGTCCTTGTCGTAATCCCTCAATCCGACAAGAGTGTCCCAGTAGGAACAAAAATTTGTTTTGTTTATTACATAACGTGTAAGATCAGCAAGGTGTAATGGATTGAAGAGACCTAAGCTAATGCTGTTGATTCGATATTCTAATCTAAAACAACCTTTATTCTTGTCTGGAATTCGAAGTTGCTTTATCCTTTGCCTCGACTACCTTTGTTTCTTTGAGTTTCTTCTTGTCACAATGCCTGCACTCTTAACAGCATCAGCATGCTGTATGAGATCTCCAAATTTCTATCTGATGAATCCCAAAGAAACAACATAATTGGCTGTTGATTTAAATTGGAATCCTCACAGTTTTACTTTGATAAGCCAAAAAGCATGCCAGCGTTGAAGGCTGAGTACTATGTCTACTATATAAAGGAAAAGTGCGGTGACTCCAATTGTTGAAAACTATTTTAACACATTAAAATAGACATAGTAACTGTTAATAACTGTTAATAACTAGACATAGTATCGAAAACTACATTTATTCTTTTCAACACTATTAATCTTGGATGTTGTTGGCTTTGTATGTCTTCAATTAACGTTAAGCTAGACATGTTGTAATCTGACATAGTATGTTTAGCATCTCTACTCTTACGCTTCAGCTTCTGTCCTCAAGATAAATATTGAAATTGTGACGTAGTCTGGATACTATCAACAAAACTTAAGAGTCTATATAAACATAGACTAGTGTGGGTTCAATTTCTGTAAATTGAACATAATGAATCAAACAACTAAATTTGTTCTACGTGAAGGTTGCAAATCAACATCTTAATTCATTATTGGAAAAAAATAAAATCAAAGCAGAACAATTTCTTTCCACTCTGCTTCTTTCCAAACTAGCCTCTTCAGATCGGTTGATTACGGAGGCCGAATCGCATCCAATCCATTGGTAATGGTAGAAATAGAATCACAATGGAAGAATGTTACAACTTTCGGGATTAAGGTAGACTTGAGTTTATCTAAGAAGTAGTTAGTCCACTAATCTAATGATGGGGAGATTTCTCCTTCAAGCAAATTTGTAGTAAAAGAAGCCACAAAATAGAGTTTGATATCAAAGGTTCAACAGCATGGCGTTGGAGAGGTCTTCTTAAACTAAGGTCACACTTACCTTGGTTCTTTATAGGTTTGCATATTGCTGCAAAGAAGTTTATCATGATCTTCAACCAATTAATAAAAAAGTAGATTGGTATGATCCAATTTGGACTGGTGATATTTGCAAACATAATTTCATTGGTTCGCTAGTTTGTCAAGATCGACTTTCTGCAGCAAATTGAATGGTACGATGGCTTTCTTCAATTAACTTATACTCTGATTTTTGTCAATCCCAGGTTAAAAATATGATTCATCTTTTTTTTTTAATATCCATGAACAATGATGGTTTGGAAGACTATCCTTGCTTATAATGGAATTCGATGCCATATTAGAGGATGGAATGATGAATTACAATGGATGATCAGAGCAACTAAAAGAAAAGATTTGGCTATAAAATTTCTTAAAATATCTTTTTTAGCTTGCATTTATTGTATTTGGGTAGAACGAAATAGAAAAAGATTTCAGAATAGAACAATTGTCATTTCAATCTTGTTGGCTAAAGTAAAAAAAATGGTTCGAGGGAGAGCTTATTTGTTTCAAAATATAAAATCCTCACAAGAAAGTACTATTTTGAGTGAGATTTGAAGGCCTCTAACTTTCATTTTTTTTGTAATTTTTGTAATTCTTGTAATGCTGGAGTATGCCTTTATGCTTTTATACATTACTTTTTATTAATGCTAACTTAAATTTCTACAAAAAAAAAAAAAAAAAAAAAAAGTAGAGCTTGTGGTCTAACACATTCTAACTTTTTAGAATGAAGTTGTCCATACCAAAATATATTTTTTAAGAAAGAAAAGAATATGTAAATATTTACCTACCAATCATCAATTAAATGACAAGAGTTAATATTTCTCGTAATTGAATCTTTAGAAGAAAATGGATTACTCCTTTGATCTTGAGATATCTTAAAAAGGTTTATTTTTGTGTGGTAAGTTTAGTTCTCAAGCTAATGCTTTAAGGACTTTTTAAATTTTGTTCTAATAGAAAAAGAAAAAGAAGAGAAAATTCTATAGTCCTATAGCCTTATCGAATTTCAATATATTAGATAGAAACTCAATAAATAGAAGCAAAATACGAAAAGTCAAGACAATAAACAACAAAATCTTCATGCCACAGAGAGTAAAATTCTGACAAAAGCACCCTTCACAGAAGAAGAAAATCAACCACCACTAACAATTGTTTACTTGACAACAGTTACAGCTCAGAAATGGACAATGATTCAAAGCCTTGATTTGTTCAATTCCCTTCTTTGGCCCTCCTTTTCTATCAATCAATTCTTGCGCCCGGTATCTCCCATCCTTAAATGGCATGTTTATGTGCCGCAAAAAGAGATTTAAAGCCATATGATACATAAATCAAGAGATTATTCTGTAAATCTATAAACAGAATAAGTGGGAGAGTAGCCAAGGCAGTTATAACAGCTGGGATGCCTATGGTTCTACTTTGGTAAACCAAAAAACATGCTGCACAGAAGGAGAGGATCATTGCTAGTAAAGAAATGGTGAGGATAATTTGTCCGAACTGTAAGCTTCTAGCTAAAGATGTCCCGAAACCCTCTATCCTATACCGAGAAACAAGAACTGTGAAGAAAATTAATATTGATGTTGAAGAGAACATTAATGCAATGGCATTTAATATGAAAAATATTAAAAATAGATCACTTCTCAAGCAAATAGGAGTGCAGTTGTCTTGATTGTTTCCACCTGGAACAGTGATGGATGCCGCAAAGGATACAGTGGCAATCAATGTTGCTATTATTATCTCTCATCCATTTTTACTCATCCGTTTGTAATTCTTTATGTGTTTTTATAAATAGAGCATGAGGTGTTAGGTCGTCTGAATTCTTCAGTTTTGCATGTCCAGGTGGTATCATGAGTTCAATCTCCTACAATACACAAGTTGTAATTGAATAGTAGAGACTTGAGCATCTTATATGTAACTAAAAGAGAGGAATTTAGAATGATAATGATGCACACCTTAAACAACCATAACTCCTGGTCCATTTAAAGGATGCCCCTAGAATGGCTTTTAGTCAATGTTGAGGAGCCAGTTGTGCCGCAAAATGCAATATGCCATTATAATTTGCATCACAAGTTGTGGCAATTGAATCTTTAGCAGTGCACAACTTATATACTAAACTGACTACACTTTCTAACCGATTTAAGATAGCAATGTGAAATAAATTCTGTCCATCATTATTTTGTTGCCACATGAGGTCAGGATAGGAACGCAGAAAAATAGTTAGAAATCCTACATTCCCTAATTTCCCAGCGGAATGAACCTCAGGGAGTAGTTTGGCAACTTGGTGCATGAACTCTTCTTCCGGTAATTCTTCAATATGTCTCCAAAGATTTTTAACCAATCGATGGGCCAATGTTTGCATGAGCTCTTGCTTATAGGTCCATTTGAACCCTGTGTGGGATATTATATGAAATTAGCATTTGAAAATTATTAAAAAAAAGCGTAATATGAAAAAAGAATGCTACCTTACAAAAGGAAAAAGAAAAGGCTACCGATAATGCTTTTATATATATATATATAAAGAAAATAATTGCAAATTTAAGTGTACATTTGAATATATCAAATATAAAAAATGGTTTATGTCATTACAATTTATCAAAGTACTTTAGGAAATAAATTTTATTTAAAGATTGTATGACATCTAATAAGATTACTTTCTCAGTTCAAAATGATCTGAATAAACTGGTCATTTGCTAACATATTAGATATAAGTATTTGAGAAATAGTTATATATATGTAGATTAGAAAGTTTAGGTAGCCAAAAAAACTCACGAGAGTTCAAGTATCTTTTCCAGCTTGATAGCTCACTTGTCCTACCAATTGCACCAGATTTTTCCGCCAAACATTCCGACGCTGTCCTACCAAAAACATCCTCGGCAGTTGCCAATTCTGGATTATTTGCTAGAATTTCCAATGCTACATCTGTTCATTGCCAAAGACGTCAAAGTAAAATATCCGGCATTTTGATGAAATTTCAATTATATTCGTTTCTGTCTAACCAAAGTTCTTATTATGCTTTGAAACAATTGTAAAGTAATTGTCTCAAATTTACAAGTGAGATGTAGAACATACCATACAGTAATTGCTGCAGTAAGGACGTTAATTCGACTAAGATAATCCGAAGCTTCTAACGGAGTCACAGCCAATAGATAGGGCACCATACGTTTTCTACGGCTGATAATTGCATGGTAGATTGGTAGAAATCTAAACTTATTACTAATGGAGGGCAGTGTGTGATTCATCTTTATCATCTTCTTGGCCGAATCCATATTTCCTGATAGAGCAGCATATAAGAAGGCTGTGCTTCCATTAGCAGTTCTCAATGTCAAGTCTCTCTCAGTCATCCGTTTCATCACTTCTTCTGCAAAAGCAGTGTGTTTGCTTGCAACTACATTGTGAAAAATTGTCTCGCCGTCTCCAGTTATGCCTACTCGAACAGCGTGTGGATATGTATGCAGTATAGACTCAGCAGCTTGCCAATCACCTTCTAAGGCAGCTTTTCTGAGGCGAACCTTCTCTCGGAGGGAATATTTTCTTTCGCCATGACTTTTTGGAAAAAATGAAATATTAGAGAATCTTCTAACAGTACATATTTCCTCAAGACATGAAACACCTTATCTCAAGAACTTACTCTCAGTAGTTTTCCGAGGTATGTCAGAACTGGGCTCCTTTGTTTTCGACAGGCTTTCCGTAGCTACGTTGGAGTTTGGTTGCTCTGCATCCGAGCCAATTTCTACAGAAATATCTGACTTGTCTTCGGGTATGCTGATGCGATTCTCTTCCATCTTTATATTCCCTGGTTGTGATAGACGGAAAATGATTTAACACATAATTAGAACAGAAAATAATTTATTATGTTAGTAGATGAATAATAATATTAACAAAAATTGTCTGCTGCGAAATATCTTAAATTTATGGAGAATGATTACTTGAAGTCTAATTGTGTTAACTACTAGAGATTTTCCTTTAGAATGTTACTGTATGAAAGAACACTAGAGATAGAAGGACAAACCGCTAAAGCTGAGATGCTAACAAAGTTGATTAGAGGTGCTTGTTATCACTTACAAATTGAGCTTCAGAGTCACTTTGAGCAGACACACCTGTTTTTCTCCAATTTTATCATTATGGTTTCCCATATTAGGATTGGTGAATGTGGCGTATGATATAGACGTCCCATGGTATTTCTTTAGGTATAATATTCACTAAATGTTTTGTTAAACATTCTACTTTTCCAGATGGATTCAAGTGATATTTAAAAATAAAAAAATAAAAAAAAAATACAAACAAGCCAACGTTGATCGGGAAAGGCAAAGCAATGTCATTTTCATAACACGATTTTATTATCCTTTAGATTATAATAAAAAGAAAAGGACAGTAATGTCATCATACATACATCCATTATTCCTCCAGACAGTTAATGATTTGATTCTTGCCAAGGTCTTTAAAAAAAATATCTGATTCCCTTTTTTGGAAATGAACATCTGGAAGAAAAAGTATCCAGATAAGCACAAAATATGGAAGACCCTTTCCTTGCTTTTCATTAGTTCATGGCTTTCTAGGCCACCAATTGCGGACTTCGCAATTTTCCATGCGAGACTATTCAATTAGTTCTAGAATATAAGATTCCTTTGAGGAACATAGTCTCATATCAGAATGGTACAAAACATTATAGCTCTTAGCTTATTAATCAACTTTTGAGTTAGACTCTAGGCATTCTAACACGATATTAGTCTAAGTTAATTGACCCACTTCAGCATAATTACCTCTTTATTATTACCCATATTACAACAGTTTGTCTATATACTAACTTTTAGATTAAATTTTGAACTTTGGGACTCTACCATCTCATCGTTAGTTCTCGACCAATGCGCGTCAATGGTAAGCCGTAGTGGCCAGCACACCCCCATTGGCAGACTCAAACACGGAACCTCTTTATTCTTACCCCAGGTCCTACACGGTAGAAACTATTCTCATAATGGACCTGGCTGTTTGGCTCAGTTCAATGTCCTTGCTTCTCCATTGTTCTGTCCACTCACTAGATGCCATCTTTTGTTAAAACAACGTAGAATTAGTCCAATTGTGTTTTAACTTTGAATCCTTAACTTTTATCACCTATATTAAAGGTCCTAAATACCGAACATCCATCAAAGGTGTTTAGAGAAACTTTTAAACTGAAAATTATTCACGCAAACACCACTCAAATTTTGAAATTTAACTGCATGGATTTTGTCTTGCTTTTATGTACTTATAGCAAGAACGGTTGATTTAGTTTTTAAACGATATTTAAAAATGAGTGAGAATACATTTCAATAGATAAGATTAAGGTTAAAAATAAATAAAGCAACAAAGACGCGTTTAACATTTGATGAATTACTTGGTGAGATCTTCGATATAAGTTCAAAACTTAAATATTATCAAACAAAATTTTCTCTGTATAGTTCTTAAGAATTTATCTTTAATACTAAAAGTTAGAATTTAGATTAAATTAGAAAATCTTGATTACTTCCGTAAGGACAACGGCCAAACATAACATCAACGTAGCACGTCGTGATCTTTACCAATGGCAAGTCTCTGAAGTTGTCGTTTTGCAACTTTGACGAAAATATCATTTGAAAATTCTGCTCATTATTTTCAAACTTGGGAATTTAACGGAAGAAGACCATATGAAGTGGTCCGGGTTGAAACTTGGGTTGAAAATAGGAACGCGAATTTCTCAGTCACAAAAAAGAAGGAAAGCAGACTCATTGGCTTAAAAAAGCAGTTTTATTTAAATCTTGAGTAAAAATGGCCTTTTAAAAAATCTTTCTTATTTTTTAATTGATTTAAAAAAAATTAATTTTTAATATAATATCACAACTTATTAATGATCAACTGAATCTAGGAAATTATGAGTCTACTGTACTTTGCAATTTTCTTTCTTGTTTAGAATGCTTTTAATGGTTTTGGTTGTATTTCTAACTATTGTGAGTCTATTATGTAAGAGTCAAGTTTATACCATATATTTTGTACTTTTATAAGGTATAGTTATTATGTCTAACTTTGTTTTTATATTTAGAGATGATACTCTTATATACAAAATTATTATCCTAGTTTGTAAGAAAATATACATCTTGAAGCATCACTTATTACTAATAATCAAAACTTAAATTTAGAGATGATACCCTTACATACAAAATTTATTAGTATGGAAGAAAATATACATCTTGAAGAGTCACTTACGTTAATAGAAAAATGATTATCAAAAATATTTTGATACAAATTTCATAGTCATTAAATCTTAAAAAAAAAAAAACTGGAAAAAAAAAAGACCACTTCCGTAAACTTATTTATAAAATTAGTCTTACGTCAAGTTCTCCAAGGCTGAGGATAAACGAGCGTGTAAGAAGTAGCGCAGTTGGTTGAACTCAATACATTCGCCAATGGCCTTTTCCGTCCCTCAGCTTCTCGTTTCCTTGCTCATTCTACTTCCAGTTTATGCTGTTGCTCAAAGCGAGGGTAACATAGCCGTCGGCAGTTCTCTCACAGCGAACGGCAACGGCTCTGCATGGCTCTCTCCTTCTGGGGATTTCGCCTTTGGATTTCGTGCACTTGAGGAGAAGGATCTCTTCCTTCTTTGCATCTGGTTTGATAAGATACCGGACAAAACCATAGTTTGGTATACTAATGGCGATAACCCAGCACCGATGGGATCAAAAGTGTCACTAACTGCTGACCGTGGGCTAGAACTTACTGGTCCTACCGGCGAAGAGATATGCAGACCCGAAACCATTCTTGAGACTATAGATCACGGTTTTATGAACAAGACTGGCAACTTTGCGCTTCTAGATAGGGACTCTAATATGGTATGGGAGAGCTTCCAGCACCCAAGCTTCCAGAATTCCTCCAACACGTTGTTGCCTACGCAATCTATAGCTAGAGGAGGGAAGCTTTCTTCCCGACAATCAGAGGTCAACTTTGCCACAGGAAGGTTTCAACTCCGTTTCCTAGATGATGGGAATCTTGTTCTTAATACCTTCAACCTGCCCACCACTTACGCCAATGAAGCCTACTATAACAGTAGCGATGCTGGTGTTTCTAATTCGTCAGATCCTGGCACAACTTTGTCGATCAGCCAGTCCAGCGTCATCTATATTTTGGGGGAGAATGGCCGGCAGTACCCTCTAAACAGATCGGGAAGCTCAGCCAAGAATTTCTATTTTAGAGCTACCCTCGACTTTGATGGAGTTTCACCCTATATTCTCATCCAAGGACTTTCAGCAACAATGGAAGTTGGACTCGTCTTTGGTCTATACCGGAAAATATTTGCACTGCCGGTCGGGTTAGCATAGGCAGCGGTGCCTGTGGGCATAACAGTATCTGTGCCCTGACGGCCGATCAAAGACCTAAATGCGAATGCCCGAAAGGCTATTCCTTGCTTGATCCAAATGACCGGTACGGCAGCTGCAAACCGGACTTCATACAAGGCTGTGAAGAAGATAAGCTAAGTCCTGCAACAGATCTCTATGAGTTTGTAGAGCTCATAAATACAGATTGGCCACTATCTGACTACGATCTATTGAAGCCTTACACGGAAGAGCTTTGCAGAAAGTCTTGCATGGAAGATTGTATGTGTGCTGTTGCCACCTTCAGATTAGGCGATAGTTGTTGGAAGAAGAAACTACCTCCCTCAAATGGGAGAGTGGAATGTTGAGGGATATACTCCCACATCGGTCCCGGATGGCCGAAGTAACGGCCATATAAGCTGGGGATGTACCTCCCCTTGTGACGCGCGTTTTGAGGAGGAAAGGGCCCTCGTTTATCATGGTATCAGAGCCCAGGTTCATATATGTCCGTGGGTCGGAGTGGGTCCTCAGCACCTTACTTGTTCCCCCGATATGGGAGCAGGGGGCATGTTGAGGGATATACTCCCACATCGGTCCCGGATGGCCGAAGTAACGGCCATATAAGCAGGGGATGTACCTCCCCTTACGACGCGCGTTTTGAGGAGGAAAGGGCCCCCGTTTATCATGGTATCGGAGCCGATGGTTTATATATGTCTGTGGGCCGGAGTGGGTCCTCAGCACCTTACTTGTTCCCCCGATATGGGAGCAGGGGGCATGTTGAGGGATATACTCCCACATCGGTCCCGGATGGCCGAAGTAACGGCCATATAAGCAGGGGATGTACCTCCCCTTACGACGCGCGTTTTGAGGAGGAAAGGGCCCCCGTTTATCATGGTATCGGAGCCCAGGTTCATATATGTCCGTGGGTCGGAGTGGGTCCTCAGCACCTTACTTGTTCCCCCGATATGGGAGCAGGGGGCATGTTGAGGGATATACTCCCACATCGGTCCCGGATGGCCGAAGTAACGGCCATATAAGCAGGGGATGTACCTCCCCTTACGACGCGCGTTTTGATAAACGAGGGCCCTTTCCTCCTCAAAACGCGCGTCACAAGGGGAGGTACATCCCCAGCTTATATGGCCGTTACTTCGGCCATCCGGGACCGATGTGGGAGTATATCCCTCAACATGCCCCCTGCTCCCATATCGGGGGAACAAGTAAGGTGCTGAGGACCCACTCCGACCCACGGACATATATGAACCTGGGCTCCGATACCATGATAAACGGGGGCCCTTTCCTCCTCAAAACGCGCGTCGTAAGGGGAGGTACATCCCCTGCTTATATGGCCGTTACTTCGGCCATCCGGGACCGATGTGGGAGTATATCCCTCAACATGGACAACGCCCTCAAAGTCAGGAAAGAGAACACCCTGCTGGTACCGGATAAGGATTTGCCAATCCCAAGACAGGAGCAGGACAAGGATAATCTGATCATCATAGGGTCAGTGCTTCTCGGTGGCTCTGGTTTTATAAACGTCATATTAGTTACCGCAGTTTGCGTGGGCTTTTCCTTAATTTACCGCAAGAAACTTCAAAGGATGATCGCCAATAGCAGCGTTGTGGACATGAATTTGCGTTGTTTTACTTACAAAGAGCTTTCGGAAGGAACGGATGGGTTCAAGGAAGAATTCCGAAGGGGGGCTTTCGGTGTTGTTTACAAAGGAGTAATCCAAAAGGGTTCTTCCCTCCTTGTCGCAGTCAAGAAGTTAAACAATCTATTCCAAGACACAGAGAGAGAGTTCAAGACTGAAGTGAATGTGATTGGTCAAACGCATCACAAGAATCTAGTTCGATTGCTGGGATTCTGTGACGAAGGACCACACCGTATGCTCGTATACGAGTTCATGAGCAACGGCACATTGGCAGGCCTTCTCTTTGGAGAGTGGAAACCTGCTTGGAACCAAAGAATCCAAATCGCCCTTGGTGTTGCGAGAGGTCTTTTGTATTTGCACGAAGAGTGCAGTACCCAAATCATTCATTGTGATATAAAACCTTAAAACATACTTCTTGATGAGTATCACAACGCTAGGATATCTGATTTTGGATTGGCAAAGCTTATGAGATTGGAGCAAAGCCAAACTCTTACAGGCATTAGAGGAACTAAAGGCTATGTGGCACCGAAATGGTTCAGGAACATGGCTATCACAACGAAGGTGGATGTGTATAGCTACGGGGTGGTGCTCCTGGAGATAATTTGTTGCAGAAGAAGCGTAGATATCGAGGCCCTAGAGGAGCAGAAAGCAATTTTGACTGATTGGGCATATGATTGTTATCGAGAAGGAGAGTTGGATGCTTTGGTTGAATATGATGAGCAGGCCTTGGATGACAAAAAGAATTGAGTGGTTTTTGATGGTTGCCTTTTGCTGTATTCAAGAAGATCCTTCTCTTAGACATTCCATGAGGAAGGTTACACAGATGCTTGAGGGAATTGTTGAAGTGCCTATTCCACCATGCCCGTTCTTTTTTACTAAATGAAACAGGTAAAAGTACCATTTATCAAGTCGTATGCAATGATTTACACTCTGGTTTTTACTAGTATCCTTCATCATATCCATTGCTTTTTAATTTATCATTTCAATTCTTGTACTTTTGAGACAAGCTTTTCCTATGGATGTAGCAGTAGCACATAAGTTTCTAGTGACTAGTAAATTTACATAAATTGAGGTTTTTGTACTAATATATGTAATTATTTGACAAATAAGTATCAATTAATTACAATTATTAACTACTTATGTGCCACTATACTTGTGTGTTCTGAGATTGTTGTTTGATGAGGCTGTTATTTATCTAACCCAAAACTTGAAAAGTGAGGGACATGACAAAAAAATAAAAAATAAAAGGGGCTCTTAGGGTAGTTTTGGCTTCCATGAAGTTGGCTAAGACATTTCAAAAACATTTCATATATTGTATATGGTTTGACCAAAATCATAAACATTTCAAAAATGGGGCTATTGAAATAACAATTTTATTAACTAAAATTAGAAAAGTAGTATGTAGAAGAGCATCTCTATTTAAGAACATTAAATTATTTCATGCGAATGTTTTATTATGTCATAACTAGAGGATTCCAAACTCGATTTTCTCTTAAATAAATTGTAATACTCAGGTATTCTCCTAAGTTTTTCTACTATCTTATTCTTTGATGAATAAACTCATATATCCTAAAATAAAATAAAAAATTGCTCATTTATGTTTTGTTGATGATTTGTTAATTTTTTCACATAGTGATATAGCTTCAATGTTATGTCTTCTAAAAGCCTAAAAGAATTGGTTGAACTCACAAGTCTACACTATAACCAAAGCAAATGTTAAATATTCTTTTTAGGGTTATCAAAATACAAACAACTTTTTATTTTAGATCACTCACTCCTCCTTATGGGTACACTCCCTATTTGATATCTTCAAGTTCCATTGATCAAAAAAAGATTTAGTTATGTTAGTTGCAAGGGTCGAACATATAAAATATTTGAAAAAATAAAAGGTTAGAATATGAAACATCTTAGCTATGCAAGAAGGCTATAGTTGACAAAATCAATCTTAATTTTCACTTGTACATATTTTATGCAAGTTTTTCTATTACTGAAACAAACAATTTATGAGATTGAGAAAAAGATCAGGAACATTTTATGGGTGGCTTGTACAAATACAAGGCATTCTTACAAAGTAATTTAGCACATAGTTTGCTTATCAAGGATGGAAGTGGGATTGGGTTATCAAATCTTAAACTTTGAAATAGTCCTTTTTTGAGGTATGCTTTAGAATCTCATTATTCTCCTAAACTCTTCCTTATGGTATAGGTGAATTCATAATACAAAATGTAAAAGAACACTATTAAAGTAGCTTGATATAAAAGGTTTTATGACATCGAGTTGGAGATGTCTTCTCAAACTAAGGCTCACTCTTTTCTTAGTTTTTTATTGTTTGCTTATTCCTACAAAGAAATTTACAAGGACCTTCAACAAATTAATGAAGAAATAGAATAGTATGATTTGATTTGGATTAGTGGCATCAACAAGCATAATTTTATTAGATAGATAGTTTGTCAAAAATGGCTTTCTATAGTAAAAGCAATTGTACAATAACTATCTTCAATTGACTTATATTGTAAATTTGTCAATCCAAAATTGAAAACAAAAATTATCTTTTTTTCTTTTTAATATATATGGACTATGATGACTTAAAAGACTATCCTCCCTTAAAATAGAATACGATGTTATGTTGGAAGACTGAATGAAAAATTGTAATAGATGATCAAAGCAACTAAAGGAAGAGATTTGGTTGCAAAACTTCTAAATATAACTTTTTTAGCTTACATTTATTATATATAGGTTAAACATAATAAAAAGAAAATTTCAAACAAAAGAATTGATATCTCAATTCTATTAGCAAAGTAAGAATAACTGTTTGCAAAAGAACTTCTTTCTTTCAGAATATAAAATCTTTCCAATAAAATGTCATTTTGAGTAAAATTTGAAGGCTAACTTCTATTTTTTCATAAATTTCAAAGGTCTTGTACTATTGAAGTATACTCTTATACTTTATACACTAATTTTTATTAATGTAAATTTAGTTTTTTACAAAAAAAAAAAAAAATTAGGATAAAGCAGAGAACATCATAATAATTGAGGAAAGCAAAAGAAAAAGTAACCACTGTGATTAATTAATCAAGAGAGTGGGATTTGGTTTGGATTTGTTGGCCACAATTATTCTCCATTATTCAAGTCCCTGAACTGGTGCTATTCATAGGAATAGCTATGAGTGGACAAGTTAATATAACATGGAATCAGTTTTTTATGGTGGGCGGCGTGATTTCCGGTGAATTAATTTCATGAGAAGTACCTAAACTAGGTCATCGAGGGGATAGTCCGCGTCCCGTTTCAAAATCAAGGCCCAGATGTTAGAGATCCGGACTTTCACACTAGAGATGAGCAATCATAAGGATATATTTAAATTAAATAATACTAAGATTTGTTGGCCAAAATTATTCTCCATTACAATGTTAGTTTTTGAATTAAGTATTTAAGTCTTCGTATTTTTTCATCGCTTTCCAGGCCATTGATTGTAGATTCAATGGAAATATTCCACAATATTCTATGCAGCTAGTCCTAGAATATAAGACTGCTGAAACCATATATCTAAATCGGAAATTTAAAATAAAAATTTTCTATTAATTCATTCATTAACTTTTAAATTAATTTTTTTAAGTATTTTGATGTAATATGGGGACAACGTATTTAGCTCTCGAACAATGCTAGTCAATGGTAAGCAATCGTCGACGACACTCCATTGTCGGCCTCAATCAAGGAACTTCTTTCTTCTTACACCAAGTCATAGACTGAAGAAATTATGCTCCGAATGGCCCATGGCTATTTGGGTCAATTCATTGTCCCTTCTCCTCGTTGTTTTCTCCACTCATTGGATGCGATCTTTGGAGAGGATTCATCAAACAGAATTTTAACTTTGATTCCTTAACTTCAATCACTTATTAAGACTCTTCAATGTCGTACATCCATCAGAATCAATTACCTACGTAAACCCTACTTAAATCTCGCAATTTAACTATGGATTTTCTCTTGTTTTTATGTACTTATAGCATGAATAGTGAATTATTTCTTAAGAATACTTGACAATGAATGACAATATATATCAATACATAAGCTTAACGTTAACAATGAGAACAGTTTTCCTTTTACTTAAATTTTACTTTAAGAATCTTTTCTTTTAACTCTTATCTTATATACAAAACTAAATAAAGCAATGAAAATAAGTTTTGTTAAGAACTTGATGAAATGCTTCGTGAGATCTTGGACATAAATTCAAAACTTTAAAAGTATCAAACTAAAATTTGTTTGCGTAGTCATTCAGAATTATTCATTAATACCAAAAATTAGAATTCGGATTAAGTTATAAAATCCAGATTACTTGCGGAAGGACACGAAACAGGCGTAGTGAGACATACAAGTTGATGACCTTTTCATTTACAGAGGCCAGCAGTTGGAGGAAAGCTAGTTATGACATCGACCAACCTTCTCAGGATCTTTAAGGAGCGCAAGTCTCGAAAGTTGTCTTTACGCAACTTTGACAGTGACATTGGAAAATATCATGTGAAAATTCTGCCAGTCATCTCTACACGTCAGAGTTGAGGGGAGGAAGAACATGTTAGATGGTCCGTGATTGAAGCTTAGGTTGAAAATATGAACAATTGTTTCTCATCCACACAAAAAAAGGAAAAAGAAAAGAAAGAAGACTTGAGCTTGAATTGCAATAGTAGCTTCTGTTCAGAGCGTAAGGACATCTGTTATGGTTGGGTGAACGCAATTCATTCGCTTATGGCGTTTCTTCTTCCTCAACTTCTAGTTTTCTTGCTAATTCTGCTTCTAGTTTCCGTTGTTGCTCAAAATGAGGGTAACATAGCCGTCGGCAGTTCTCTCACAGCGAACGGCAGCGGCTCCGCATGGCTCTCTCCTTCTGGGGATTTCGCCTTGGGATTTCGTGCACCCAAGGACAAGGATCTCTTCCTTCTTTGTATCTGGTTTGATAAGATACCGGACAAAACCGTAGTTTGGTATGCTAATGGCGATAACCTTGCACCGAGGGGATCGAAAGCGTTGCTAACTGCTGACCGTGGGCTAGAACTTACTGGTCCTGCAGGTGAAGAGATATGGAGACCCGAAACCATTCTTGGTACTGTAGATCACGGTGTTATGAACAACACAGGCAACTTTGCGCTTCTAGATAGCGACTCTAATCAGGTATGGGAGGGCTTCGACCACCCAAACTTCCAGACTTCCTCTGACACGTTGTTACCTACGCAATCTATGGACAGAGGAGGGAAGCTTTCTTCTCGACAATCAGAAGACAACTTTGCCAGAGGAAGGTTTCAACTCCGTTTGCCAGCAGAAGGGAATCTTGTTCTGAATACCATAAACTTGCCCACCACTTATGCGAATGAAGCCTTGTATGACAGTTACAAAGATGGTGTTTCTAATTCGTCGAATCCCGGCACACAATTGTCGATCAGCGAGTCCGGCGAAGTCTATATTTTGGGCGAGAATGGCCAGCAGAATACTCTAAAGAATTCGGGGAGGTCAGCCAAGGATTTCTATTTTAGAGCTACCCTCGACTTTGATGGAATTTTCACCCTATATTCTCATACAAGGAATTCCAGCAACAATGGAAGTTGGACTGGTCTCTGGTCAATACCAGAAAATATCTGCACTGCCAGTCAGGTTAGCGAAGGCAGCAGCGTCTGTGGTTATAACAGTATCTGTATCCTGACAGCGGACCGAAGGCCTACGTGTGAATGCCCGAAAGGCTATTCCTTTCTTGATCCAAATGACCGGTATGGCAGCTGTAAACCGGACTTCATCCAAGGCTGTGAAGAAGATAATCTAAGTCCTAGAAAAGATCTCTATGAGTTTGAAGAGCTCGTAAATACGGATTGGCCACTCTCTGACTATGTGCTATTGAAGCCTTCCACGGAAGAGCTGTGCAGAAACTCATGCATGGAAGATTGTATGTGTGCTGTTGCCATCTTCAGAGCAGGCGATAGTTGTTGGAAGAAGAAGCTACCTCTCTCAAATGGGAGAGTGGACAGTGGCCTTGACGGCGGGAAGGCGCTTATCAAAGTCAGGAAAGAGAACACCCTGCCGGTGCCGAATAATAGGTTGCCAATCCCAGAAAAGGAGAAGAACAAGGATAATGTAATCCTAATTGGGTCAGTGCTTCTCGGTGGCTCTGTTTTTGTTAACGTAATATTAGTTGCTGCAGTTTGCGTGGGCTTTTCCTTAGTTTACCGCAAGAAACTTCAAAAGATAATCACGAATAGCAGTGTTGTAGATACGAATTTGCGCTGTTTTACTTACGAAGAGCTCTTGGAAGCAACAGATGGGTTCAAGGAAGAATTGGGAAGGGGGGCTTTCGGTGTTGTTTATAAAGGAGTAGTCCAAAGGGGTTCTGCCCTGCTTGTCGCAGTCAAGAAGTTAAATAATGCATTCCAGGACACTGAGAGAGAGTTCAAGACTGAAGTGAATGTGATTGGGCAAACCCATCACAAGAATCTGGTTCGATTGCTGGGATTCTGCGATGAAGGGCCACATCGATTGCTGGTATACGAGTTCTTAAGCAATGGCACCTTGGCGGGCCTTCTTTTTGGAGAGCTGAAACCTACTTGGAATCAAAGAATTCAAATCGCCATTGGGATTGCTAGAGGTCTATTGTATTTACATGAAGAGTGCAGTACCCAGATTATCCATTGTGATATAAAACCTCAGAATATACTTCTTGACGATTATTACAATGTCCGAATATCTGACTTTGGATTAGCAAAGCTTCTCAGGTTGGAGCAAAGCCAAACTCTCACCGGTAGAGGAACCAAAGGCTATGTTGCACCTGAATGGTTTAGGAACATGGCAATCACGGTCAAGGTAGATGCGTATAGCTATGGTGTGGTGCTTCTAGAGATAATTTGTTGCAGACGAAGTGTAGAGATGGAAGCAAATGAGGAGGAGAAAGCAATTTTGACTGATTGGGCTTATGATTGTTATAGAGAAGGAGCATTAGATGCTTTGGTTCAATATGATAAGCAAGCCTTGGATGATATGAATAACTTGGAGAGGTTTTTGACAATTGCCTTTTGGTGTATTCAAGAAGATCCATCTATTAGACCTTCCATGAGGAAGGTTATACAGATGCTTGAGGGAGTTGTTGATGTACCTATTCCACCATGCCCATTCCCTTTTACTAAATAAAATAGGTGAAACCGGCATAGATTAGGTCTTATAGTCGTGCATTTATTTTTTGATCCTTTACAAGTTTTATTATTCCTAAGTTTTTTGTATTATTCTACTTATCACATCGTGACGTTTTATCATATTTTAAGTCTTTGATCTCATGATGATTCTTTTATTCTATCCTATATTATTATAATTTTCTTTTCATTTCAACATGAGTCTTTCAAGTTACCATAATTCCATTTTAAGTCTTTTATCTCATCTTGTACTTTTAATTGCATTGTGGATCTTTTACCTATCAATGGGCCCTCAACTCTTTTATAAGGCATATTCACCTTGTTGGGAACTTTATTTGTCATTTTGTAAAATTTTATTTGCTTCATTACAGGTTTTATTTAGGTCTTTTGTGTTGGATCTCATCATTATTCACCTGTTTGCATTGGGTTTTGAATTTAGGCACCCTTTTGTTTTGAGTTTCATCATGATTCACTCTCTTGCATTAGTGTCCACACTTAATTACCTTCATACGGTGAACTTTATTCATTTATTTTTTTTAAACAAGAAAGCCAAGAGTACAGTGGAAGAGAAAGACATGTAAAAGTATGCCATGAAAAGTGCAATGGATTCCTAAAAGTAAGTCTCTAAAAATAATATTAGTATGATTATTAAGACTTCATTATCTAACTCATTATTTTATAAGTAGAATATTTAATATTTTTTTAGTAGTGTGAAATTTATTACTCAATACACCTCTCACTATGATAATCATATCATGGTCATTTATTACAATTCTTTATTCCATCCTCTAATCTTATATCAAATTTCATTCTAAACTTTGAGATCTTATTAAAAACAAGTTCGTTGTTGTTGTTGTTGTTATTGTGGTTGGACAATGAACTTGCTCTTAATAAGATATCAAAGTTCATATTGATTAAACCACAAAATATTCTCATGGTACCAGTGTATTTATTTCATCCCTTTCAATTAAGATATACTCAATTTAGAGATAAATGTTAAAGATGAAATTTTTACACCAAAAAAAAATTATTAACATTTAAATATAAAAAAAGACATGCTAATCTATGAGTTAGCTTATGAGTTAAATTTGACTCTATTCCTAATAACAAGTTGAAACACCAATAATATAGTAAGTGGCAAGGTTAACACAAGCAACAGCAGCTCGCCAGCCAATCAATTTCGTCTGAACGTCAAATATCAGCGGCCGTCTCAATTGGTTCAAGAATATCCAAACAGAAGGAGACTGACCCGGCTGTAAGGAAAACATGAAGGTATTTTGAGTTCATCACGACTTCCGGACACCCGCTGTCGACGCTACTGCCAAGTTTGAGATAAGGTAAAGACCATCACAATAATTGAAGAAAGCAAAAGCAAAAGTAACCTGGAAAAGAGGAGATGGGTTTGGTTTACTCGACCGCGATTAATTATTCAAGAAACTGGGGTTTGGTTTGGATTTGTTGGCCACAATTATTCTGCATGATTTAAGTCCCTAAACTGATGCTATTCATAGGATAAGATATGAGTGGACAAGCTGATCTAACGTGGAATCCGTTCTTTATGAGGAGCTGTGTGATTTCTTGTGGCTTAATTTTATGCACACTACCTAAACTAGGACATTGAAGGAATAGTCACGGCATCGCATGGGAAGGAATATCCGATTGAGAAAAAGATAAAAGAACTTTCTATAGGCAAACAATATAAATACACAATGTTTTCATAAAATAGCTTAGTAAATAATTTATTCACTGAAGAAGGAAGAGCGCTTAGGACTACCAAATCTTAAACTTTAGAATAAAATTATGACAAAGGTTCTATGGCTTAGAGTTGAAAAGGTCTCCTTGAGGTAAAATCCAATCTTACCTCAATTCTCTAAAATTTGTCTATTGCTGTGAAAAAATTTGCAAGAACCTTCAAAAAGTTAATGCAAAGGTAGATTAAGTGATGTAATTTGGATTAGTGGTATCAATAAACATAAGTTTATTGGATAACCAATTTGTCAAAACAAACTTTTTATTGCAAAAAATATTATATGATGACTCTTTTCAATTAACTTATATTGGATTTCTATCAATTCTAGGTAGACAAAAGGAGTCATCTCATTTTTGAATGCACAAGGGCAAGAATGATTTGGAAGACTATCCTCACTTAGAATGGAATCTAAAATCATATTGTAAGATTAAATGAAAAACTATAATGAATAATTAGAGCAATTAAAGGAAAAAATTTGACTGCAAAACTCCTTAAAATGTTTTTTTTAACTTGTATTTACTACATATAAATTGAACCTTTTGCCAATAGGATTGAGATATCAATTGTTTTGTTCTAAGATCACATTAGAATGTGATCTTAGAACAAAACAATTGATATCTCAATCCTATTGGCAATCTAATGTGATCTTAGAACAAAACAATTGATATCTCAATCCTATTGGCAAAAGAAAACAAAAACTATACAAGTAAAAGTTCTTTTATTTTGAAATATAAAATTCTTCAAAGTAAGAGCTTTCTGAGTAAGATTTGGAGACTTGTAACTTATATTTTTTCATAAATTTTGTCACTCTTACAATGATGAGATATATCCTTATGCCTTTGTAAACTAATTTTTATTAGTACAAACTTATCTTTTCACAAAAAAAAAATATTCAATTGTCATTGGTGTGTACTTCAATGGTGGAAGGGGATGCTACATGTGCTTCTTTGAAGGGACCCAAACTCTCATTTTGGGGACACACAAGGGTTGGGATTTAGGCCCTCTCAAAACCTCCATTGTTTTTGGATTCAACAAAAAAAGGCCATAATGTAATTTTAAGTGTATAATTCTTAAAGTTATCAGAAGACTTATAAAAAATAGATTTTATTGTGTTAAAAAAATCTCCCAACTTATTAAAAACTTTTTACTTTAGTGTGCTTGGAAGCTTGAGGAGATTATCTTTGATGTAATATAATGTTGTGTAAGATCCTCTTATAGGGGTATGCTTCTAATGATCCTATATTAATAAAAATAAAAAATAAAAAATAAAAATTAATAAAGGAAAAAAATTCATGTCATTGGATGCAACAGAATTATGTAATTGAACGTTGCCTTGCAACTCATTGGCTCCGCATGGAGAGTTTCTATACAACGTTTTTAGTTCTTGAACAACGCACGACAATTCTAAGCAATCGTCGATGACACACCATATGCTGTTAGGCTCATCTCAATAGAAAATTAAAACAGAAAATCCTGGCTACCTGTGGAAGTACAAGAACTTGGGTGACGGGACGTGCAAGTTGATAAGCTTTTCATTTATGGGGGTCCAAAGTCGGACAACAGCTGACCGTAACATTTACCAACCTCGTCATAATGTCCAACAATTGCATCTCTCGAAAGTTGTGTTTCTGCAACTTGGACGTTGACATTGGAAAATATCATTTGAAAATTCTGCTCATTATCTGGACACTTCGGAATTGAGTGAAGGAGGACCAGGCTAAGTGCTCCGTGGATTAAGCTAAGGTTGAAAAAATGAACACTTGTCTGTCGTCCACAAAATAGGAGGAAAAAGAAGAGCGTGAAGGCCACTCTTGTGGTTGGGTGAACCCAGTTCATTCGCTTATGGCGTTTCGTCTTCCTCAACTCCTCTTTTCCTTGGTAATTCTGCTTCCAGTTTCTGTTGTTGCTCAAAACCAGGGTAACATAGCCGTCGGCAGTTCTCTCACAGCGAACGGCAGCGGCTCCGCTTGGCTCTCTCCTTCTGGGGATTTCGCCCTTGGATTTCGTGCACCCAAGGAGAAGGATCTCTTCATTCTTTGTATCTGGTTTGATAAGATACCGGAAAAAACCATAGTTTGGTATCCTAATGGCGATAACCTTGCACCGAGGGGATCAAAAGTGTTGCTAACTGCTGACCGTGGGCTAGAACTTACTGGTCCTGCAGGTGAAGAGATATGGAGACCCGAAACCATTCTTGGTACTGTAGATCACGGTGTTATGAACAACACAGGCAACTTTGCGCTTCTAGATAGCGACTCTAATAAGGTATGGGAGAGCTTCGACCACCCAAACTTCCAGACTTCCTCTGACACGTTGTTACCTACGCAATCTATGGACAAAGGAGGGAAGCTCTCTTCTCGACAATCAGAAGCCAACTTTGCCAGAGGAAGGTTTCAACTCCGTTTGCCCGATGGGAATCTTGTTCTTAATACCATAAACCTGCCCACCACTTATGCCAATGAAGCCTTATATAACAGTAGCGAAGCTGGTGTTTCTAATTCGTCGAATCCCGGCACACAATTGGCGATCAGCGAGTCCGGCGACATCTATATTTTGGGCGAGAATGGCCGGAGGTATACTCTAAAGAATTCGGGGAGGTCAGCCAAGGATTTCTATTTTAGAGCTACTCTCGACTTTGATGGAATTTTCACCCTATATTCTCATACAAGGAATTCCAGCAACAATGGAAGTTGGACTCGTCTCTGGTCAATACCAGAAAATATCTGCACTGCCAGCCAGGTTAGCGAAGGCAGCAGCGTCTGTGGGTATAACAGTATCTGTATCCTGACAGTGGACCGAAGGCCTACATGTGCATGCCCGAAAGGCTATTCCTTACTTGATCCAAATGACCGGTATGGCAGCTGTAAACCGGACTTCATCCAAGGCTGTGAAGAAGATAAGCTAAGTCCAAGAACAGATCTCTATGAGTTTGAAGTGCTCGTAAATACTGATTGGCCACTCTCTGACTATGTGCTATTGAGGCCTTCCACGGAAGAGCTGTGCAGAAACTCATGCATGGAAGATTGTATGTGTGCTGTTGCCATCTTCAGAGCAGGCGATAGTTGTTGGAAGAAGAAGCTACCTCTCTCAAATGGGAGAGTGGACAGTGGCCTCGATGGCGGGAAGGCGCTTATCAAAGTTAGGAAAGAGAACACCCTGCCGGTGCCGGATAATAGGTTGCCAATCCCAAAAAAGGAGAAGAACAAGGATAATGTAATCCTAATTGGGTCAGTGCTTCTCGGTGGCTCTGTTTTTGTTAACGTAATATTAGTTGCTGCAGTTTGCGTGGGCTTTTCCTTAGTTTACCGCAAGAAACTTCAAAAGATAATCACGAATAGCAGTGTTGTGGACACGAATTTGCGCTGTTTTACTTACGCAGAGCTTTTGGAAGCAACAGATGGGTTCAAGGAAGAATTGGGAAGGGGGGCTTTCGGTGTTGTTTATAAAGGAGTAGTCCAAAGGGGTTCTGCCCTGCTTGTCGCAGTCAAGAAGTTAAATAATGCATTCCAGGACACTGAGAGAGAGTTCAAGACTGAAGTGAATGTGATTGGGCAAACCCATCACAAGAATCTGGTTCGATTGCTGGGATTCTGCGATGAAGGGCCACATCGATTGCTGGTATATGAGTTCTTAAGCAACGGCACCTTGGCGGGCCTTCTTTTTGGAGAGCTGAAACCTACTTGGAATCAAAGAATCCAAATCGCCATTGGAATTGCTAGAGGTCTATTGTATTTACATGAAGAGTGCAACACTCAGATTATCCATTGTGATATAAAGCCTCAGAATGTACTTCTTGACAATTATTATAATGCTCGGATATCTGACTTTGGATTAGCAAAACTTCTCGGGTTCGAGCAAAGCCAAACTCTCACCAGCATCAGAGGAACTAAAGGCTATGTTGCACCTGAATGGTTTAGGAACATGGCAATCACAGCCAAGGTGGATGTGTATAGCTTCGGTGTGGTGCTTCTAGAGATAATTTGCTGCAGACGAAGTGTAGAGATGGAAGCAAAGGAAGAGCATAAAGCAATTTTGACTGATTGGGCTTATGATTGTTACAGAGAAAGAGCATTAGATGCTTTGGTTCAATATGATGAGCAAGCCTTGGATGATATGAAGAATTTGGAGAGGTTTTTAACAATTGCCTTTTGGTGTATTCAAGAAGATCCATCTATTAGACCTTCCATGAGAAAGGTTATACAGATGCTGGAAGGAGTTGTTGATGTACCTATTCCACCATGTCCATTCCCTTTTACTAAATAAAATAGGTGAAACCGGCATAGATGAGGTCCTATAGTCATGCATTTATTTTATGACCCTTTACAAGTTTTATTACTCCTACGTGTTTTGTATTATTCTACTTATCATATTGTGATGTTTAATCTTATTTTAAGTCTTTGATTTCATGATGATTCTTTTCTTCCTTTCTATACTATCATAATTTTCTTTTCATTTCATCATGAGTCTTTCAAGATACCATAATCCCATTTTGAGTCTTTTATCTCATCTTGTACTTTGAACTATATTGTTGATCTTTTACCTATTGATGGGTCCCAAAATCTTTTACAAGGTATATTCATCTTGTTGGGAACTTTATTTGTCATTTTGTAAAATTTTATTTGCTTCATTATAGGTTTTATTTGGGTGTTTGGTGTTGAGTCTCATCATTATTCACCTTTTTGTGTTGGGTTTTAAATTTAATCACCATGTTGTGCTAAGTTTCATCATGATTCACTTCTTGCATTAGTGTCCATATTTAATTACCTTGATATGTTGAACTTAATTTTTTTCTTTTTTACAAGAAAGCCAACGTTACAGTGGAATAGAAAGACATGTGAAAGTACACCATGAAAAGTGCAATGGATATCTAAAAGTAACTCTCTAAAAATAGTCTTAATATGATTACTAAGAATCCATTACCTAACTCATTATTTTTTAAGTAGAATATTTAATATTTTTTTAAATAACTTAAAATTTATTACTCAATACACCTCCTACCATAATAATCATATCATTAAACTATCATAGAGCTCTAGTACATGAACAATATTTTAGACTTAGCTAATAGGAGCCTATTGAAGTATTAAGAAAAATTTTAGTTTTCATAGCATACCAAAAAGTTGGTTATTCATTGGAAAAATTGATTCAAAGATTTGGTTAAACTTATTGTCTTATAAAAATAATGTTTAATAACTTCTTTAATAATATAAAACTTATTACTCATTAGTTTTATATCAATTAGAGTCTTAAGTTAGAAATTGTTTCATATGAAGTCAAAATTCTATTTAAGAATAAAAGTATCATTTTATCAATTAAAGTTTCATTCTAGTACACCCATTTTAACTTTAAGTGAGAGATTGTTAAATATGAAATTAAAATCAGAATCAAAAGTAAAAGTATAACTTTATTAATTGAGATCTTTTTCTATATTATCAACAAATATGAGGTTTATTCAATCATAACCTCAAGTTCGTATCTAACAGAAAAACAAAAATAAAAAGGTTTCGAGATATTTTGACTCATCATGTCCCCTCTGCGTGTAAACGAAGCAATAACTGGTCAAATATGTTTTATTTGAACTTCAATGTCGGACTAGACGTTAACGCGTCTTGTTTTACGAGTTTCATCCTCTGTCTTGTTTGCTACTGGCATTGGTTGAACACCTCGATTTCTTTTAGACTTTTAAGCCACGGAGTGACTTTTATACGTCAGGGGAGCTGCATTTGACTAGTCAAATGGCGATCATTGCCGTCATTATTAAGGTCTCTAAGTTTTGGTGGGAACTGCATTTGTGTTTTTGGTTTTCAGGTACTGAGGGAGTTGCTTGTTTGAAGGGGCTCATGATTGAAATGATCCGGTGGTTTTCATGGAAGCATCAATAAGCTTTCGCCTTCATGAAGGCCGGACGGTTGTCCATGGCTACTGAGCCGCGCAGCTTGACTGACGACGCATTTTGTTTGGCTTAATAATCATTTTTTTTTAGAACAGGATTTCTCCATCCATCTCAACGCAATTCCAGCTATGGCTTCAGTTCTGGCTCAAAATGTGGTTTGCTTGCTAATTCTGCTCCCAATTTCCACTGTTGCTCAGATGAATGGTAGCTTGAAAGTGGGCGATTCCCTCTCTGCAGCTGATAACTCCTCATGGGTTTCTCCTTCTGGTGATTTTGCCTTCGGATTTCGCCCCCAAAACTCAGGTTTATTCTTGCTGTCCATCTGGTATGACAAAATACCAAACAAAACCATAGTTTGGTATCCGGATCAAGGTCAGCTTGCTCCGAGGGGATCAAAAGTGGTGCTGAATACAAGCGGGCTCGTACTAACTAGCCCTCAGGGGGCAGAGTTATGGACTTCTCCGAGCGTTACTGGCACTGTTGCCACCGGTATGATGAACAACACTGGGAACTTTGTTCTCTTGGATAGCAGCAGCAACGAGATATGGCAAAGCTTCGACCATCCGACTGATACAATCTTGCCTTCACAGACCGTCAACGGCCTATCTTCTCGACAATCAGAGACCAACTTCTCCCAAGGAAGGTTCGAGATACGCTTCGACGGAGATCAGAATGGTGCCCTTGTGCTCAATACCATCAATTTTCCCTCTCCTGAACCTGCGAAGCCTTTTACTCTGGTTGATGGCGATGCATCGAATCCGGGCAAGCAATTGGTCTTCAATAATTCAGGTTACATATCTGTTCTAAAAGAGGACGGCGAGTTTACCAATATTCCAGAGATCACTGTCCCGACAGGGAATTACTATTTTAGAGCAACTCTCGAGTTTGATGGAATTTTCGCGGTGTATTCTCGTTCAAAGACTTCCACAGGCAATGAAGGCTGGAACCGTATCTGGTTTCGACCAGACAATATTTGCTTGGCTATTTTTGTTGATGAAGGTCCTGGCGCTTGTGGGTTTAACAGCATCTGTAATCGCCGAACGGATAAAAGGCCGAGATGTGAGTGCCCGACAGGATATTCGTTAATCGATCCAAATGATCCATATGGAAGCTGCAAGCCAGACTTCATACAGGGATGCAAAGAAGATGAACTTGGTGACAAAGGTGACCTATATGGCGTCGAGGAACTTACAAATGTTGATTGGCCAAAAGCAGATTACCTCAAGTTGAAGCCTATTAGTGAAGAGGATTGCAGAAGTTCCTGCCTGCTTGATTGTCTGTGTGCTGTTTCCATATTCACTGATGGCAATACCTGCTGGAAGAAGAAACTACCGCTCTCAAATGGGAGATTCAGCCAGGACTTTACCGGGAAGGCTTTCATCAAAGTTAGGAAAGAGAACTCAACACTACCTGGTCCTCCTTTTCGGAATCCAGGCTATGAGCCAGGGCAAAAGAAGGACCAGGAGAGTTTGATACTGACGGGTTCAGTGTTTTTGGGTTGCTCCGTTTTAGTTAACTTCCTATTGATTTGCACTGGTTGTTATGGCTTTTTCTTCGTTTACCAGAGGAAAATTAGAAAACGTAACCCTAGTGGTAGTGCCTTGGAAATGAATTTACGTTTTTTCTCATATGAAGAGCTTCAAGAAGCCACACATGGGTTCCAGGAAGAACTGGGAAGGGGAGCTTTCGGCACTGTTTATAAAGGAGAAATAAATATGGGTTCTAATGTCCTTGTTGCGGTGAAGAAGTTACACATGGTTGCACCAGAGAGTGAGAAGGAATTCAAAGCTGAAGTGAACATAATTGGTAAGACCCATCACAAAAATCTGGTAAGATTGCTTGGGTTCTGTGACGAGGGAATGCACCGGCTGCTAGTTTATGAGTTCTTGAGCCATGGTAGTTTAGCAGGTTTTCTTTTTGGAGATCTGAAACCAAATTGGAACCAAAGAATCCAAATTGCTTTTGGGATTGCAAGAGGGATTCTGTATCTACATGAAGAGTGCAGCACGCAGATAATCCACTGCGACATAAAGCCTCAAAACATACTTCTTGATGAGTATTTTAATGCTCGGATTTCTGACTTCGGATTAGCAAAGCTTTTGATGATGGATCAGAGCCAAACTCAAACTGCCATTAGAGGAACAAAAGGGTATGTTGCACCTGAGTGGTTTAGGAATATGTCAGTCACGGCTAAAGTTGATGTCTACAGCTTTGGAGTCATGCTGCTGGAAATCATTTGCTGCCGGAGAAGCGTGGATATGGAGTCTGGGAGTGAGGACAAAGCAATTTTAACTGATTGGGCTTATGACAGCTTCCGGGAAGGAACATTAGATGTGCTGGTGGAATATAACATGGAGGCCTTGCATGACATGAAGAAGCTAGAGAGTCTTGTCAAGACTGCCATTTGGTGTATTCAAGAAGATCCAAATCTTAGACCCTCTATGAAGAAGGTTATGCAGATGCTAGAAGGAGTCGTTGATGTCCCTGTTCCTCCATGTCCATCTCCTTTTACGACTACAATCACGGGGATTTGAAACCAACAGTCAACAAAGCAGGCGGAAAGAGAACTCGTCTTCTTGGATTCGCTTTGTGTGAAGTTTTCCGTCTTCTGAAATCTTTTTTCCGAAGTGCAATTTGCATATTAATTTGTCAAGGTGGGGGTTAGGTGTGTTCATGAAGAACCGTGTTAGACCCGCTATTAGGAGTTAATGTTCGTGTTCCACCATGTCCATCTCCTTTTTAGAACTGCAGAAGTTGCAGCCAGGATTTATCAGGTCACACTGATAGATTTGCTGTCAGCTTTGTGTTCATCATTAGGTGAGTAATCTGTAGTTTGTGTTCTCCAACGCCCTAATAATTCTGTTTTACCATTAACAAAGGAAATCAAGCCACTAGGTTAGAAAAGTTACAGCTGAGCTCCATGAATGTAGGAGTCATTTATCTCAAACCATGTAAAATCTTATTATTTGTTTGTGATTGTTATTTACGTTTAATACTTGATACATATTAAAAACCTAATTGTTGTATCAAAGCTTCCTTTTTACCTCATAAACTGGTATCAAAATTTTCTCAAACTGTTGTTTGCCGCGAGATTCACGATAATCTTCCACATAGAACTTTCCTTCATGTTTTCCTGCAAAGCATCTTTGACTTGCCATGGCCGCATGAACCTACTTTCGGTGCATTTTTCCAAGTCCTGCATAAATTGACTTTCTGATTACGTTTAGCCAAATAACAACCCAAATCCATCATAAACTTTGAGAGCCTTCATCTACAAGCATGGAGTTGCCTGTATCATTTAGTATACCGTAGGCAACGGCACCACCAGTGAATGGCGAACTCCATAGCTCGTCATTTTGAGGATTTTTGAGTATGAGCTCGACTTTGAATCGTGTTGCTCCTTATTGGTTCCATTTGGATACCAAACCATAGGTTTGTTTGGTAGTTTGCTGTACCAAATGGCGACCAATAAGAGATTATTGTCGTCGAGTTGGCGAAACCTGAATGTAAAATCTCCAGATTCGGAAAGCCAAGGAGCACCGGCCTCATCTGCAAGAGGAAAAAGAAGACAAGGCATTATGGAATTGTTTGGAATCCTACAATCTCACGAATGAAGATAACATATGAAAGAACATCATATTAAAGTGGAGAGATTATGATTTCCATCACTTGTAAGCTTTGAAATATTCAAAATCCTCCACACGAAGAATTTTGTGGAATCATTGTCTATTCTCGCTTCCGACAGAAAAAATCGCCCAAATCTAAGGTTGAGGCAAAGCTAATCAGTTCTCCTTCATGCCTTTGTTTCAAACATTTGTCTTTTATTTTTACCTCTTTACACCAAAGTTTTCAAGTACAATTTACAGAGACCAGTAAAATCTATAATAAGAGACTTGCTTGGGTTGGGTTTGTAATAAATGAATCTTGCACAGATTAAGCTATTGGGTGTTCTCTAAGAGGCTAGAGCTGTGTGTAATGGCTGGTTCATCTATTAACCCCTTTCAAACACCGCATTGGAAGACCCAAAGCTCAAGCCAAAACAAGGGCCGAGGACAAGCCGAAAAAGGAAAAGTTTCAAGGAGGAAACAGAAAAAAGTCCAGAGTCAAGATCACTACCCCACGCCAAATCGTGTGCGGTCTTCCCTTACAAGCATTGAGTGAGCCTACTTGCCTCTACCATGTGTGAAAGGAAGGACAATCCCCAAAACTCGCCGAAGTTATGTGGGCACCATGTCTTTGAGGTGCGCAAAGTGTTAAAACCATATTTTTTTTTTTTTTAACACATGCATCTAGAAAGGGGAGGGGTTTGAACCTAAGACTGGTGGGCTTGTCGGTTAGGATTTAGTTTAGAGAACACTACTAATCTAGGCCCCGCCAGTTGGTTAATAATACTAGATTAGCCCAAAACAAAAAGGCCGAAAGGGGATGCATAATGGGGATAGGCCAAAAAAACCCGTGGAACTCCTTTTTCTTGGAATGAGACTCAACACTGCCTTAATTCCTCTAGAGTTCTTTCTTTCTTGTACTAACCCCTTAAGGAACCAAACCTGTCTTCCTACTAGCACGTAAAATTTCTAGTATCGGAGCAGAACCATTCTGAAGAGTTGGTTACAATGACAGTGAAGTTAGCAATGGAAGATTTCGGGAGCAGGCTACAAGTTTTGGAAGAAAGTGTCAAAGAGACTGTGGGAGACACCGTTGCCACTGTGTGAAGAAGGAGAGCAACGCTGGATGAAGTAGGGAAGCGGCTGGTGATAGTCACGAAGGATAATATGCCAAGGGGGAACAACAGCTGCTATTCATAGAAGTGAAGATAGGAGAGACCAAGACGGTCCTTACGATCGATACCGGGGCATCCCAAAATTTCATAACACCTAAAGAAGTCCAAAAAGTAGAACTAAAGGGCCAGGGGGGCGAGGAAGGAGTACTCAAGAGAATCAATCTAAAACCTATTTTCCTCCTCGGAATGGCTAAAGAAGTGACCTTGGAAGTGGGGAGATGGATAGGGACCATCAAGCCATTCGTGATCCACATGGACAACTTCGACTTAGTGCTAGTGATAGGGACCATCGAGTTTTTGCGACAGACCAGTGTTGTCCCCTTTGCCATGTTCAATGCTTTATGCATTCTTGAAGAAGTGAAGGTGTGTCTAGTGACTGGAGTCCCCAAGCCAACTTGTGTTCAAGAGATGTCGGTTATACAGGCAAAGAAGGAAGTAAAAGGAAATGATGAATTCTTCATGGCGGTACTATGAGATACGTAGGCTTTGAATAGATTCTCCCAAGAAGATCTTCCTCCCCTCACGCAAGCAATCTTAGAAGAGAATATGGACATGATGCCCCCCAAGTTACCAAGGAAGCTCCTTCTAAGTCAAGCCATTGACCATGTAATAGAATTAGAACCCGGGGCACAACCACTTCCTCAATTGGAGGACCTCTGGAAATAGCTCCATGCCCTGTTGGAGGCGGGACACACCCAATCCCCCAAAGCCCCATCTGGAGCACCTGTACAATTCCAAAAGAAATATGATGGGTTGCCATGCCTTTGCATTAATTATCGGAGATTCAACAAAGTAGCTATAAAAAACTGATATTCTATGGCCACAATTGAAAATTTGTTTGATAAGATGGGAAAGGTACCAATTTTCTCAAAAGTAGATTTATGACCTGATTACCACCAGGAATTGTTGAAGGGGCCAATGTGGGCCACATTGATCGGCATCAATATTGGGTGGCCTACGTTCCAGAATGTTGAGAGAAGATTTGCTTGGGAATATTTCAAAAGATTCTCCGAGAGATAGTATAATGAATAATAAAGATACCCTCTTTTTCTTTTTCGGCTTTTGAAAACTTTACCGTTGCGAAAGATTTTTCTTTCAGGCGGCAGGCGATACATTCAATCTTTACCGTTGAAAGATGCACTTTCATTTTCTTATCTTTTTATTTTCTGTTTCAACAAAGCTGAAAAGAGAGAGAGAGAGAGAGAAGGATGTGACGTAGGAACCCCTTTTCGCATTGTCGTCATTTTGTCTTCTCTCTCTTTCATGGATCCTTTATCTCTCTTTCATACTTCGTCTCTAAAAAGATTTCTATTTCATCGGGCCTTTTCATGCCTAGTCTTTGAGAAGTCACTTTCGTGCCTCGTGAGATCATGTAATGCCATTTTTCTTAACCCATACAAGTTAAATCACAAATAAAAGAAATGCTAAGACATACTAAAAGAATGGAAGATAAGGACTATGGTCAACTTCTGGTATTAAATGACTATTATTATCTTTCTTAAACGATATGTCATTTAAGCACATTCAAAACAACAACTCGTTTGACCCCTCCCATAATGATCATTTTCATCGTTCAAAACCAAGTGTAATTTTGGTCCTTTCGAAAACGATGCTTTATTGGACTATTTCACTTGTATTTAGCTTTTTTAAATGAAAGTTTACTATATGGTAGTTACAAAATGATGCTTTGTGTAGGGTATTTCATTCGCATTTACCTTTTCCAGGTCAAAAGTTTTGTATGGAGTATTTCACTTATTGTTTTTCGCCCTTCAAAAATGAGTTATTTAATCATAAGTGTTGTATCAAAGCTTCCCTTCCACCTTAACAAGTATCAAGAACATGAAACTGATAATTATAGGCTGTAGAATCATTGGAGATGACAAAGCGGTCTAACGGGTGTAGTTGGATTGACCTGAATGCTAAAGGATTGAATCCAAAAAGTTTAAGAAATAAAATAAATGAAAAATAAAGCAAAAAACGCTAAAAAGTGTTCTTGGAAAAGCATTGCATTGGCTTAATACTTTTCAATGTACAAGAACAAACAAAATGGCCTTATAAGGTTCCAAGCAATACAAGAAAACATCAATGCTTGCTTATTATTTTCCTTTCTCAGCATAGGATTCGGAGATTGGGTTTGGTAAGGGCGAGCTAACTTGTTTATGAAAAACCTTCTCGGATTCTTATTTGCCGCAGGATTCTTGCTAATCTTCCCAACGGAACTTTCCTTCATATTTCCCATCATCGATTTTTCCATGTTCGCATGTACTACTTTCGGTGCATGGGCCCAATTCCTGCATGCATTGACTTTCTGATTACGTATAGCCAATGAGTAAACATAACCCTATTACTTTTCCTATCAAGTGTCGGAAAAGAGACTGGACAATGACCCACAAAATGTTTCGTATGCTTCGTTTCTGGAACACTGCTTTTCACCTCAATCCAGCTTTATAAGTATTTGGAGAACTTCGATATTTCGACACTCACAAGTCAAGGAAATCATCTTCTCTCCCCTTCAATATAGTGTTCTTTCATATGTTATCTTCATTCCTGAGATTGGAGGGTTTCCAGCTAATTCCATAATGCTTTCTGTTCTTTCTCACCTTGTCCTCTTTTCCTCTTTCCGTCCTTCTCTGTTGCTCAATCTAACGGTATCATAGGCGTTAACCACACTATCACTACAGATGAGGCCGGTGCTCCATTGCTTTCCGAATCCGGTGATTTTGCATTCGGGTTTTACCAACTCCACGACAACGATTGCTTCTTGCTCGCCATCTGGTACAACAAAATACCAGAGAAAACCGTAGTTTGGTACCCAAATGTAACCGAGAAGGCATCAGCGGGATCCAAAGTTCAGCTAACTGCTGAGGGTCTCGTACTAAAAAATCCTCACGATGAAGAGCTATGGAGGTCGGTATTCACCGGGGTTGACATTGACCACGGTGTACTCAATGATACAGGCAACCTGATGCCTTTGAGCAACGGTAGATACGTTTATGGGAGACCTTTGAGCATCCTGCAGATACGTTTTTGCCTGGTCAAATACTGAAGATTGGCGGAGTTCTTTCTTCCCAACTTCGAGATGACGATTTTTCAAGGGAAGGTTCGAGTTTCGCTTTCTTGAAGACGGAAACGCAGTGCTCAATGCGTACAACAAGACGTACAAGTCTAGGGACGAGTATACGTACAACAATACGTACTATGTTAGTGGGACTAATGGTTCTGGTTACAGAATGGTCTTCCGTGACGAAGGTTTATACATAGAAAGGAGGAATGAAGCAAAGCATTATATTACTCGAGTGGAGGGAGATCCTGCTTCAGCGTACTATTACAGAGCAACTCTAAATTTTGATGGCGTTTTCACTGTTAGTAAGCGCCCAAAGAATTCCACTGCCAACGATAGCTGGAGTGTCATCGAGACCATACCTGAAAACATTTGCCTCGATCTAATAGATAATTCGGGTAGCGGGCCTTGTGGGCATAACAATATCCGCTCCCTCGGAGCTGATGGAAGGCCGATTTGTAACTGCCAACCATGGTTTTCTCTGGACGTGAATGATATCTATGGTGGCTGCAAAGCTAATTTCTCAAAGGACTGTAAAGAAGACAGAAGTCCACCAGAAGCTTTATATGAATTGGTGGAGCTACCAAACACTGATTGGGTAAACAAAAACTACGAGGTGTTTAGTCCTTTTCATGATATAGAAGAATGCAAAACTTCTTGCTTGTATGATTGCTAATGCAATGCAGCTGTATATGTAGAAAACAGCTGTTGGATGAAGAAGCTACCGCTCACGAATGGAAGAAGCGATTGGCAAATATGAGGAACGACGGCTCTCCTGAAGGTAAGAAAGAACAATTCCATTGCGGCAAATCTTCCCTCCCCTCAGGTCCCAGATGCAAAAAAACAGGGCACTTTGATTATTGTTGGATCAGTCCTGTTAGGCAGTTCTGTGTCTGTAAATTTCTTATTGGGGGGCACATTTTGTTTGGGTTTTTTGTCCTACTACCAAAAGAAGCTCAAAGTGTTGCAGAAAGGACCTTTCGCCAATTTACCTACAAAGAGCTGGTAGAGGCCATAAATGGTTTTGATAAAGAACTAGGAAGAGGATCCTGCGGAACAGTTTACAAAGGGGAAGTCCAGAACTTTCCGATTGCCGTCAAGAAGTTAGACAGAGTGTTTGAAGACAATGACAAAGAATTCAAGACTGAAGTGAACATAATCGGCAGAACCCATCACAAGAATCTAGTCCGGCTTCTTGGGTTTTGTGCTGAGGAACAAGATCGAGTGCTAGTGTACGAGTTCTTGAGCAACGGTAGTTTAGCATCCTTCCTGTTCGGGGAATTCAAACCCACTTGGTGTCGGAGGACAAGCATTGCTTCGGGGATTGCTAGAGGATTGTTTTACTTGCATGAAGAATGCCACACCTAGATTATCCATTGCCATATAAAGCCACAGAATATCCTTCTTGACAAGTCTTATAATGCTCGAATATCTGATTTTGGTTTGGCCAAGCTTTTAGCAATGAATCAAAGTTGGACTGACACTGATATTAGGGGTACTAAGGGATATGTTGCACCAGAATGGTTCAAGACCTCTTCGGTCACTGTGAAGGTTGATGGTTACAGCTTCGATGTTGTATTACTAGAGATTCTTTGTTGTCGAAGAAATGTGAATATAGAACTTGGAGAAGAGAGGAGGATTCTAACCGATTGGGCCTATGACTATTACCAGGAAGGCAAATTAGGTGCTCTTGTTGAAGATGATCCAGAAGCCACGGAAGACATAAAGACTGTGGAGAGGTTTCTAATGGTCGCCATTTGGTGCCTCCAAGAGGATCCCTTGAAAAGACCCACCATGAAGAGGGTGATGCTCATGCTTGAAGGAATTGCTCAAGTTCCTGCTCCCCCAGGTCCATACCTAGTTAGCTCCGTCAGCTGAAAGCTTCACTTGTTCTTGCTAGTCTTTGATGGTTAGTTGTGTTTCTTTATTTACCAAAAAATGGATATTGGCAGTAAGATACTGTGAGCTTTTTGGTAGTTTCTTATTGTTAGCTATCTTACTTTGTTTACTAGTCAATCGTGCTTTATGTATTTTACTTCTACGAATAATGAACATGTCTTCTATTATAAAGTTTTATTCATTAACTAAAAGAAAATATTTAGCTACAAAACTTCTTAAAATATCTTTTTTAGTTTGCATTTATTGTATTGGAGTAGAATGAAATAAAATAAAATTTTAGAATAGAACAATTGTCATTTCAATTTTGCTGGCTAAAATAAGAAAATTGTTCAAGAGAGCACTTATTTGTTTCAAAATATAAAACTCTTACAGGAAAATGTCATTTTGAATAATATTTGAAAGCTTCTAACTTTATTTTTTTTGTAATTTTTGTAATTCTTGTAATACTATGATATGCCCTTATACTTTTGTACATTACTTTTTATTAATGTTAACTTATATTTCTACAAAAAAAAAAAAAAAAGAAGTAGAGCTTGTGGTCTAACACATTCTAACTTTTCAAAATGAAGTTTTCCATACCAAAATATATTTTTTAAGAAAGAAAAGAATATGCAAATATTTACCTACCAATCATCAATTAAATGACAAGAGTTAATATTTATCATAATTGAATCTTTATAAGAAAATGGATTACTCCTTTGATCTTGAGATATCTTAAAAGGTTTATGTTTGTGTGGTAAGTTTAGTTCTCAAGCTAATGCTTTATGGACTTTTTAAATTTTGTTTTAAGGGAAAAAGAAAAAGAAGAGAAAATTCTACAGTCCTATAGCCTTATCGAATTTCAACATATTAGATAGAAACTCAATAAATAGAAGCAAAATACGAAAAGTCGAAAAAATAAACAACAAAATCTTCATGCCACAGAGAGTAAAATTCTGACAAAAGCACCCCTTCACAGAGGAAGAAAATCAACTACCACTAACAATTGTTTACTTGACAACAGTTACAGCTTAGAAATGGACAATGATTCAAAGCCTTGATTTGTTCAATTCCCTTCCTCGGCCTTCCTTTTCTATCAATCAATTCTTGAGCCCGGTATCTCCCATCCTTAAAAGGCATGTTTATGTGGCGCAAAAAGAGATTTAAAGCCATCTGATACATAAATCAAGAGATTATTCCGTAAATCTATAAACAGAATAAGTGGGAGAGTAGCCAAGGCAGTTATAACAGCTGGGATGCCTATGGTTCTACTTTGGTAAACCAAAAAACATGCTGCACGGGAGGAGAGGATGATTGCTAGTAATGAAATGTTGAGGATAATTAGTCCGAACTGTAACCTTCTAGCTAAATATGCCACGAAACCCTCTATCCTATACCGAGAAACAAGAACTGTGAAGAAAATTAATACTGATGTTGAAGAGAACATTAATGCAATGGCATTTAATATGAAAAATATGAAAAATAGATCACTTCTCAAGCAAATAGGAGTGAAGTTGTCTTGATTGTTTCCACCTGGAACAGCGATGGTTGCCGCAAAGGATACAGTGGCAATCAATGTTGCTAGTATTGTTGAATTTTTTGCAACATCTCTCATCCATTTTTACTCGTCCGTTTGTAATTCTTTATGTGTTTTTATAAATAGAGCATGAGGTGTTAGGCCGTCTGAATTCTTCAGTTTTGCATGTCCAGGTGGTATCATGACTTCAATCTCCTACAATACACAAGTTGTTATTGAATAGTAAAGACTTGAGCATCTTATATGTAACTAAAAGAGAGGAATTTAGAATGATAATGATGCACACCTTAAACCACCATAACTCCTGGTCCATTTAAAGGATGCCCCTGGTATGGCTTTTAGTCAATGTTGAGGGGCCAGTTGTGCCGCAAAATGGAATATGCCATTATAATTTGCATCACAAGTTGTGGCAATTGAATCTTTAGCAGTGCACAACTCATATACTAAACTGACTACACTCTCTTGCCGATTTAAGATAGCAATGTGAAATAAATTCTGTCCATCATTATTTTGTTGCCACATGAGGTCAGGATAGGAACGTGAAAAAATAGTTAGAAGTCCTACATTCCCTAATTTCCCAGCGGAATGAACCTCAGGGAGTAGTTTGGCAACTTGGTGCATGAACTCTTCTTCCGGTAATTCTTCAATGTGTCTCCAAAGATTTTTAACCAATCGATGGCCCAATGTTTGCATGAGATCTTGCTTATAGGCCCATTTGAACCCTGTGTGGGATATTATATGAAATTAGCATTTGAAAATTATTAAAAAAAAGTGTAATATGAAAAAAGGATGCTACCTTACAAAAGGAAAAAGAAAAGGCTACCGATAATGCTTATATATATATATATATAATGAAAATAATTGCAAATTTAAGTGTACATTTGAATATATCAAATATAAAAAATGGTTTATGTCATTGCAATTTATCAAAGTACTTTAGGAAATAAATTTTATTTAAAGATTGTATGACATCTAATAAGATTACTTTCTCAGTTCAAAATGATCTGAATAAACTGGTCATTTGCTAACATATTAGATATAAGTACTTGAAAAATAGTTACATATATGTAGATAAGAAAGTTTAGGTAGCCAAAAAAAAACTCACGAGATTTCAAGTATCTTTTCCAGCTTGATAGCTCACTTGTCCTACCATTGCACCGGATTTTTCTGCCAAACATCCTCGGCAGTTGCCAATTCTGGATTATTTGCTAGAATTTCCAATGCTACATCTGTTCATTGCCAAAGACGTCAAAGTAAAATATCCGGCATTTTGATGAAATTTCAATTATATTGGTTTCTGTCTAACCAAAGTTCTTATTATGTCTTGAAACAATTGTAAAGTAATTGTCTCAAATTTACAAGTGAGATGTAGAACATACCATACATACCCACAATAATTGCTGCAGTAAGGACGTTAATTCGACTAAGAGAACCCGAAGCTTCTAACGGAGTCACAGCCAATAGATAGGGCACCATCGTTTTCTACGGCTGATAATTGCATAGTAGATTGGTAGAAATCTAAAATTATTACTGATGGAGGGCAGTGTGTGATTCATCTTTATCATCTTCTTGGCAGAACCCATATTTCCTTATAGAGCAGCATATAAGAAGGCTGTGCTTCCATTATCAGTTCTCAGTGTTAAGTCTCTCTCAGTCATCCGTTTCATCACTTCTGCAAAAGCAGCGTGTTTTCTTGCAGCTGCATTGTGAAAAATTGTCTCGCCGTCTCCAGTTACGCGTACTCGAACAGCGTGTGGATATCTCTGAAGTATAGACTCAGCAGCTTGCCAATCACCTTCTAAGGCAGCTTTTCTGAGGCGAACCTTCTCTCGGATGGGAATATTTTCTTCCGCCATGACTTTTTGGAAAAAATGAAATATTAGAGAATCTTCTAACAGCACATATTTCCTCAAGACATGAAACACAAGAACTTACTCTCAGTAGTTTTCCGAGGTATGTCAGAACTGGGCTCCTTTGTTTTCGACAGGCTTTCCGTAGCTACGTTGGAGTTTGGTTGCTCTGCATCCGAGCCAATTTCTACAGAAATATCTGACTTGTCTTCGGGTATGCTGATACGATTCTCTTCCATCTTTATATTCCCTGGTTGTGATAGACGGAAAATGATTTAACACATGATTAGAACAGAAAATAATTAATTAAGTTAGTAGATGAATAATAATAGTAACAAAAATTGTCTGCTGCGAAATATCTTAAATTTATGGAGAATGATTACTGGAAGTCTAATTGTGTTAAATACTAGAGATTTTCCTTTAGAATGTTACTGTATGAAAGAACACTAGAGATAGAAGGACAAACCCCTAAAGCTGAGATGCTAACAAAGTTGATTGAATGTAGCGTATGATATAGGCATCCCATGGTATTTCTTTAGGTATAATATTCACTAAATGTTTTGTTAAACATTCTACTTTTCCAGATGGATTCAAGTGATATTTAAAAATAAAAAAAATAAAAAAATAAATACAAACAAGCCAACGTTGATCAGGAAAGGCAAAGCAACGTCATTTTCATGACACGATTTTATCATCCTTTAGATTATAATAAAAAGAAAAGGACAGTAATGTCATCATACATACATCCACTATTCCTCCAGATAGTTGATGATTTGATTCTTGCTAGGGTCTTTAAAAAAAATATCTGATTCCCTTTCTTGGAAATGAACATCTGAGAGAAAAAGTATCCAGATAAGCACAAAATATGGAAGACCCTTTCCTTGCTTTTCATTAGTTCATGGCTTTCTAGGCCACCAATTGCAGACTTCGCAATTTTCCACGCGAGACTATTCAATTAGTTCTAGAATATAAGATCCCCTTGAGGAACATAGTCTCATATCAGAATGGTACAAAACATTATAGCTCTTAGCTTATTAATCAACTTTTGAGTTAGACTCTAGGCATTCTAACCGATATTAGTCTAAGTTAATTGACCCACTTCAACATAATTACCTTTTTATTATTACCCATATTACAACAGTTTGTCTAAATACTAACTTTTAGATTAAATTTTGAACCTTTGGGACTCTACCATCTCATCGTTAGTTCTCAACCAATGCGCGTCAATGGTAAGCCGTAGTGGCCAGCATACCCCCATTGGCAGACTCAAACACGGAACCTCTTTATTCTTACGCCAGGTCCTACACGGTGGAAACTATTCTCATAGTGGACCTGGCTGTTTGGCTCAATTCAATGTCTTTGCTTCTCCATTGTTCTGTCCACTCACTAGATGCCATCTTTTGTTAAAACAACGTAGAGTTAGTCCAATTGTGTTTTAACTTTGAATCCTTAACTTTTATCACCTATATTAAAGCTCCTAAATACCGAACATCCATCAAAGGTGTTTAGACAAACTTTTAAACTGAAAATTATTCACGCAAACACCACTCAAATTTTGAAATTTAACCGCATGGATTTTGTCTTGCTTTTATGTACTTATAGCAAGAATGGTTGATTTAGTTTTTAAAAGATATTTAAAAATGAGTGAGAATATATTTCAATAGATAAAATTAAGGTTAAAAATAAGTTCAAAACTTATTTGATGAAATACTTGGTGAGATCTTCGATATAAGTTCAAAACTTAAATATTATCAAACAAAAATTTCTTTGTATAGTTCTTAAGAATTTATCTTTAATACTAAAAGTTAGAATTCAGATTAGATTAGAAAATCTTGATTACTTCCGTAAGGACAACGGCCAAACATGACATCAAGGAAGCACGTCGTGCTCTTTACCAATGGCAAGTCTCTGAAGTTGTCGTTCTGCAACTTTGACGAAAATATCATTTGAAAATTCTGCTCATTATTTTCAAACTTGGGAATTTAATGGAAGAAGACCATATGAAGTGGTCCGGGTTGAAACTTGGGTTGAAAATATGAACGCGAATTTCTCAGTCACAAAAAAAGAAGGAAAGAAAAGCAGTTTTATTTAAATCTAGTGTAAAAATGGCCTTTTAAAAAATCTTTCTTATTTTTGTTACTATAACTTAGCAAACTAGTATTGGAAGATGGTTCAATTATCATATAAGAAGAAGACTTGAGAACTATTATTATTTTATATTATAAGTCTATCCTTGGTAGTGCTAGAAGTATCTACATGGAGATGTAAATACACTTCTTAATAGAATACAACGTTATGTTGGAAGATTGAATGAAAAATTGTAATAGATGATCAAAGCAACTAAAAGGAAGAGATTTGGTTGCAAAACTTCTATATACAACTTTTTTAGCTTACATTTGTTATATATAGGTTAGACATAATAGAAAGACAATTTCAAAAGAAAAAATTGATATCTCAATTTTATTAGCAAAGTAAGAAAAATTGTTTGAAGGAGAACTTCTTTCTTTTAAAATATAAAATCTTCCTAATGAAATGTCATTTTGAGTAAAATTTGAAGATTATCAACTTCTATTTTTTCATAACTTTCAAAAGTCTTGTAATATTGAAGTATACTCTTATACTTTATACAATAATTTTTATTAATGTAAATTTAGTTTTTTACACAAAAAATTAGGATAAAGTAGAGGAGATCATAATAATTGAGGAAATCAAAAGAAAAAGTAACAAGTGTGATTAATTAATCAAGAGAGTGGGATTTGGTTTGGATTTGTTGGCCACAATTATTCTTCATTATTAAGTTCCTGAACTGGTGCTATTCATAGGAATAGATATGAGTGAACAAGTTAATATAACATGGAATCAGTTCTTTACGGTGGGCTGCGTGATTTCCGGTGGCTTAATTTCATGAGAAGTACCTAAACTAGGTCATCGAAGGAACAGTCAGCGTTCCGTTTCAAAATCAGGGCCAGTATGTTAGAGATCTAGACTTTCACACTAGAGATGAGCAATCATAAGGATAAATTTAAATTAAATAATACTTAGATTTGTAGGCCACAATTATTCTCCATTAAAATTCTTGAGTTAGTTTTTAAATTAGGTATTTAAGTCTTCTAATGTGGTATTTTTTCATCGCTTTCCAAGCCATTGATTGTAGTTTCAATGAAAATACTCCACAATATTCTATGCAGCTAGTCCTAGAATATAAGACTGCTGAAACCATATATCTAAACCGGAAGTTTAAATAAAAAAATTTCTTTTAATTCATTCATTAACTTTTAAATTAGAATTTAAGTATTTTCATGTAATATCGCGACAGCGTCTTTAGTTCTCGAAAACGCTAGTCAATGGTAAACAACACTCCATTGGCGGCCTCAGTCAAGGAACTTCTTTCTTCTTCCACCAAGTCATAGACTGAAGAAATTATGCTCCGAATGGCCCATGGCTATTTGGGTCAATTCAATGTCCCTTCTCCTCGTTGTTTTCTCCACTCACTGGATGTGATGTTTGGAAAAAATAATGTAGAATTCATCAAACAACATTTTAACTTCGATTCCTTAGCTTCCATCACTGTCCCTCCTCCTCGCTGTTTAGACAACTTTGATTCATAAAAGCTGTTTAGACAAATTCTTAAACAGCTTAGCCACGTAAACCCTACTCAAATCTCGAAATTTAACTACATGGATTTTCTCTTGTTTTTATGAACTTATAGCATGAATAGTGAATTTAGTTTTAACAAAACTTGATGAAATAGTTCGTGAGATCTTGGACATAAATTCAAAACTTTAAAAGTATCAAACTAAAATGTGTTTGCGAAGTCATTCAGAATTATTCATTAAATACCAAAAGTTAGAATTCGGATTAAGTTATTAAATCCAGATTACTTGCGGAAGGACATGAAACAGGCGTAGTGGGAGATACAAGCTGATGACCTTTTCATTTATAAAGGCCAGCAGTTGGAAGAAACCTTGTCAGGATCTTTAAGGAGCGCAAGTCTCGAAAGTTGTCTTTACGCAACTTTGACATTGGAAAATATCATTTGAAAATTATGCCAGTCATCTCCACACGTCAGAATTGAGGGGAGGAAGAACAGGTTAGATGTTTCGTGATTGAAGGTTAGGTTGAAAATATGAACAATTGTTTCTCATCCACAAGAAAGAAGGAAAAAGAAAAGAAAAGAAAGGACATCTATTATGGTTGGGTGAACGCAATTCATTCGCTTATGGCGTTTCTTCTTCCTCAACTTCTAGTTTTCTTGCTAATTCTGCTTCTAGTTTCCGTTGTTGCTCAAGATGAGGGTAACATAGCCGTCGGCAGTTCTCTCACAGCGAACGGCAGCGGCTCCGCATGGCTCTCTCCTTCTGGGGATTTCGCCTTTGGATTTCGTGCACCCAAGGACAAGGATATCTTCTTTCTTTGTATCTGGTTTGATAAGATACCGGAAAAAACCATAGTTTGGTATGCTAATGGCGATAACCCTGCACCGAGGGGATCAAAAGTGTCGCTAACCCCTGACCCTGGGCTAGAACTTACTGGTCCTGCAGGTGAAGCGATATGGAGACCCGAAACCACTCTTGGTTTTGTAGATCACGGTGTTATGAACAACACAGGCAACTTTGCGCTCAAAGATAGCGACTCTAATCAGGTATGGGAGAGCTTCGACCACCCAAACTTCCAGACTTCCTCTGACACGTTGTTACCTACGCAATCTATGGACAGAGGAGGGAAGCTTTCTTCTCGACAATCAGAAGCCAACTTTGCCAGAGGAAGGTTTCAACTCCGTCTGCCAGCAGAAGGGAATCTTGTTCTGAATACAATAAACTTGCCCACCACTTATGCGAATGAAGCCTTGTATGACAGTTACAAAGCTGGTGTTTCTAATTCGTCGAATCCCGGCACACAATTGTCGATCAGCGAGTCCGGCGACATCTATATTTTGGGCGAGAATGGCCAGCAGTACTCTCTTAAAAGATCAGGAAGATCAGCCAAGGATTTCTATTTTAGAGCTACTCTCGAGTTTGATGGAATTTTCACCCTATATTCTCATCCAAGGAATTCCAGCAGCAATGGAAGTTGGACTCATCTCTGGTCTATACCAGAAAATATCTGCACTGCCGGTCTGGTTAGGGAAGGCAGCAGCGTCTGTGGGTATAACAGTATCTGTATCCTGACAGCGGACCGAAGGCCTACGTGTGAATGCCCGAAAGGCTATTCCTTACTTGATCCAAATGACCGGTATGGCAGCTGCAAACCGGACTTCGTACAAGGCTGTGAAGAAGATAAACTAAGTCCTACAACAGATCTCTATGAGTTTGTAGAGCTCATAAATACGGACTGGCCAACCTCTGACTACATGCTATTGAGGCCTTACACGGAAGAGTTGTGCAGAAAATCTTGCATGGAAGATTGTATGTGTGCTGTTGCCATCTTCAGAGCAGGCGACAGTTGTTGGAAGAAGAAGCTACCTCTCTCAAATGGGAGAGTGGACAGTGGCCTCGACGGCGGGAAGGCGCTTATCAAAGTCAGGAAAGAGAACACCCTGCCGTTGCCGGATAATAGGTTGCCAATCCCGGAAAAGGAGAAGAACAAGGCTAATGTAATCCTAATTGTGTCAGTGCTTCTCGGTGGCTCTGTTTTTGTTAACGTAATATTAGTTGCTGCAGTTTGCGTGGGCTTTTCCTTAGTTTACCGCAAGAAACTTCAAAAGATAATCACAAATAGCAGTGTTGTGGACATCAATTTGCGTTGTTTTACTTACGAAGAGCTTTTGGAAGCAACGGATGGGTTCAAGGAAGAATTGGGAAGGGGGGCTTTCGGTGTTGTTTATAAAGGAGTAATCCAAAGGGGTTCTGCCCTCCTTGTTGCAGTCAAGAAGTTAAATAATGCATTCCAGGACACCGAGAGAGAGTTCAAGACTGAAGTGAATGTGATTGGCCAAACCCATCATAAGAATCTGGTCCGACTGCTGGGATTCTGCGATGAAGGGTCACATCGGTTGCTCGTATATGAGTTCTTAAGCAACGGCACCTTGGCGGGCCTTCTTTTTGGAGAGCTGAAACCTACTTGGAATCAAAGAATCCAAATGGCCCTCGGGATTGCTAGAGGTCTATTGTATTTACATGAAGAGTGCACTACTCAGATTATCCATTGTGATATAAAGCCTCAGAACATACTTCTTGACAATTACTACAATGCTCGGATATCTGACTTTGGATTAGCAAAACTTCTTAGATTTGAGCAAAGCCAAACTCTCACTGGCATTAGAGGAACCAAAGGCTATGTTGCACCTGAATGGTTTAGGAACATGGCAATCACAGCCAAGGTGGATGTGTATAGCTTCGGTGTGGTGCTTCTAGAGATAATTTGTTGTAGACGAAGTGTAGAGATGGAGCCAAATGAAGAGGAGAAAGCAATTTTGACTGATTGGGCTTATGATTGTTATAGAGAAGGAGCATTAGATGCTTTGGTTCAATATGATAAGCAAGCCATGGATGATATGAAGAATTTGGAGAGGTTTTTGATAGTTGCCTTTCGGTGTATTCAAGAAGATCCATCTATTAGACCTTCCACGAGAAAGGTTATACAGATGCTTGAGGGAATTGTTGAAGTACCTATTCCACCATGCCCATTCCCTTTTACTAAATAAAATAGGTGAAATCAGCATAGATTAGGTGCTATAGTCATGCATTTGTTTTATGATCCTTTACAAGTTTTATTATGCCTAAGTGTTTTGTATTATTCTACTTATCACATTGTAATGTTTAATCTTATTGTAAGTCTTTGATCTCATGATTATTCTTTTCTTCTGTTCTATACTATTATAATTTTCTTTTCATTTCATTATGAGTCTTTCAAGTTACCATAAGGTCTCTAAGTTTTGGTCGGAACTACCGCATGCATGTGTTTTTGGTTTTCAGGTACTAAGGGAGTTGCTTGTTTGAAGGGGCTCATGATTGAAATGATCCGGTGGTTTTCATGGAAGCATCAATAAGCTTTCGCCTTCAAGAAGGCCGGACAGTTGTCCATGGCTACTGAGCCGCCCAGCTTGACTGACGATGCATTTTGTTTGGCTTAATAATCATTCTTAGAACAGGATTTCTACATCTATCTCAACCCAATTCCAGCTATGGCTTCAGTTCTGGCTCAAAATGTGGTTTGCTTGCTGCTTCTGCTCCCGATTTCCACTGTTGCTCAGATGAATGGTAGCTTGAAAGTGGGCGATTCCCTCTCTGCAGCTGATAACTCCTCATGGGTTTCTCCTTCTGGTGATTTTGCCTTCGGATTTCGCCCCCAAAACTCAGGTTTATTCTTGCTCTCCATCTGGTATGACAAAATACCAAACAAAACCAGAGTTTGGTATCCGGATCAAGGTCAGCTTGCTCCGAGGGGATCAAAAGTGGTGCTGAATACAAGCGGGCTCGTACTATCAAAATTTTCTCAAACTGTTGTTTGCCGCGAGATTCACGATAATCTTCCACTTAGAACTTTCCTTCATATGTTCCTGCAAAGCATCTTTGACTTGCCATGGCCGCATGAACCTACTTTCGGTGCATTTTTCCAAGTCCTGCATAAATTGACTTTCTGATTACGTTTAGCCAAATAGCAACCCTAATCCATCATAAACTTTGAGAGCCTTCATCTACAAGCATGAAGTTGCCTGTATCAATTAGTATACCGTAGGCAACGGCACCACCAGTGAATGGCGAACTCCATAGCTCGTCATTTTGAGGATTTTTGAGTATGAGCTCGACTTTGAATCGTGTTGCTGCCTTATTGGTTCCGTTTGGATACCAAACCATAGGTTTGTTTGGTAGTTTGTTGTACCAAATGGCGACAAAGAAGAGATTATTGTTGTCGAGTTGGCGAAACCTGAATGTAAAATCTCCAGAGTCGGAAAGCCAAGGAGCACCGGCCTCATCTACAAGAGGAAAAAGAAGCCAAGGCATTATGGAATTGTCTGGAATCGTACAATCTCACGAATGAAGATAACATGTGAAAGAACATCATATTAAAGTGGAGAGATTATGATTTCCATCACTTGTAAGCTTTGAAATATTCAAAATCCTCCACGCGAAGAATTTTGTGGAATCATTGTCTATTCTCGCTTCTGACAGAAAAAATCGCCCAAATCAGTTCTCCTTCATGCCTTTGTTTCAAACATTTGTCATACACCATTCTTGTTATTTTTACCTCTTTACACCAAAGTTTTCAAGTACAATTTACAGAGACCAATAAAATCTATAATAAGAGACTTGCTTGGGTTGGGTTTGTAATAAATGAATCTTGCACAGATTAAGCTATTGGGTGTTCTCTAAGAGGCTAGAGCTGTCTGTAATGGCTGGTTCATCTATTAACCCCATTCAAATACCACATTGGAAGACCCAAAGTTCAAGCCAAAACAAGGGCCGAGGACAAGGCCGAAAAAGGAAGAGTTTCAAGGAGGAAACAGAAAAAAGTCCAGAGTCAAGATCACTACCCCACGCCAAATCGTGTGCGGTCTTCCCTTTCAAGCATTGAGTGAGCCTACTTGCCTCTACCATGTGTGAAAGGAAGGACAATCCCCAAAACTCGCCGAAGTTATGTGGGCACCATGTCTTTGAGGTGCGCAAAGTGTTAAAACCATTTTTTTTTTTTTTTTAACACAAGACTGGTGGGCTTGTCAGTTAGGATTTAGCTTAGAGAACACTACTAAGCTAGGCCCTGCCAGTTGGTTATAATACTAGATTAGCCAAAAATAAATAAAAAAGGGCCAAAGGCGATGCATAATGGGGATAGGCCAAAAAAATCCTGTGGAACTCCTTTTTCTTGGAATGAGACTCAACACTCCCTTAATTCCTCTAGAGTTCTTTTTTTATTGCACTAAGCCCTTAAGGAACCAAACCTCTCTTCCTACTAGCACGTAAAATTTCTAGTATTGGAGCAAAATGATTCTGAAGAGTTGGTTACAATGACAGTGAAGTTAGCAATGGAAGATTTCAGGAGAAGGCTACAAGTTTTGGAAGAAAGTGTCAAAGAGACTGTGGGAGACACCGTTGCCACTGTGTGAAGAAGGAGAGCAACGCTGGATGAAGTAGGGAAGCGGCTGGTGATAGTCACGAAGGATAATATGCCAAGGGGGAACAACAGCTGCTATTCATAGAAGTGAAGATAGGAGAGACCAAGACGGTCCTTACGATCGATACCGGGGCATCCCAAAATTTCATAACACCTAAAGAAGTCCAAAAAGTAGAACTAAAGGTCCAGGGGGGCGAGGAAGGAGTACTCAAGAGAATCAATCTAAAACCTATTTTCCTCCTCGGAATGGCTAAAGAAGTGACCTTGGAAGTGGGGAGATGGATAGGGACCATCAAGCCATTCGTGATCCACATGGACAACTTCGACTTAGTGCTAGTGATAGGGACCAACAGACCAGTGTTGTCCCCTTTGCCATGTTCAATGCTTTATGCATTCTTGAAGAAGTGAAGGTGTGTCTAGTGACTGGAGTCCCCAAGCCAACTTGTGTTCAAGAGATGTCGGTTATACAGGCAAAGAAGGAAGTAAAAGGAAATGATGAATTCTTCATGGCGGTACTATGAGATACGTAGGCTTTGAATAGATTCTCCCAAGAAGATCTTCCTCCCCTCACGCAAGCAATCTTAGAAGAGAATATGGACATGATGCCCCCCAAGTTACCAAGGAAGCTCCTTCTAAGTCAAGCCATTGACCATGTAATAGAATTAGAACCCGGGGCACAACCACTTCCTGAATTGGAGGACCTCTGGAAATAGCTCCATGCCCTGTTGGAGGCGGGACACACCCAATCCCCCAAAGCCCCATTTGGAGCACCTGTACAATTCCAAAAGAAATATGATGGGTTGCCATGCCTTTGCATTAATTATCGGAGATTCAACAAAGTAGCTATAAAAAACTGATATTCTATGGCCACAATTGAAAATTTGTTTGACAAGATGGGAAAGGTACCAATTTTCTCAAAAGTAGATTTATGACCTGATTACCACCAAGAATTGTTGAAGGGGCCAATGTGGGCCACATTGATCAGCATCAATATTGGGTGGCCTACGTTCCAGAATGTTGAGAGAAGATTTGCTTGGGAATATTTCAAAAGATTCTCCTAGAGATAGTATAATGAATAATAAAGATACCCTCTTTTTCTTTTTGGCTTTTGAAAACTTTACCGTTGCGAAAGATTTTTCTTTCAGGCGGCAGGCGATACGTTCAATCTTTACCGTTGAAAGATGCACTTTCATTTTTTTATTATTTTATTTTCCGTTTCAACAAAGCTGAAAAGAGAGAGAGAGAGAGAGAAGGATGTGACGTAGGAACCCCTTTTCGCATTGTCGTCATTTTGTCTTCTTTCTCTTTCATGGATCCTTCATCTCTCTTTCATTCTTCGTCTCTGAAGAAGATTTCTATTTCATCGGGCCTTATCATGCTTAGTCTTTGAAAAGTCACTTTCGTGCCTCGTGAGACCATGTATTGCCATTTTTCTTAACCCATACAAGTTAAATCACAAATAAAAGAAATACAAAGACATACTAAAAGAATGGAAGATAAAGACTATGGTCAACTTCTAGTATTAAAATGAATATTATTATCTTTCTTAAACGATATGTCATCAAGCACATTCAAAACAACAACTCGTTTGACCCCTCCCATAATGATCATTTACACCGTTCAAAACCAAGTGTAATTTTGGCCCTTTCGAAAATGATGCTTTATTGGACTATTTCATTTGTATTTAGCTTTTTTAAATTGAAGTTTACTGTATGGTAGTTACAAAATGATGCTTTGCTTAGGCTATTTCATTTGCATTTACCCTTTCTAGGTCAAAAGTTTTGCATGAAGTATTTCACTTTTTGTTTTACGCCCTTCAAAAATGAGTTGTGGGTTTAGTCCGTGCTAAACTGACATGTGGAAAAGTATTATTTAATCGTAAGTGTTGTATCAAAGCTTCCCTTCCACCTTAACAAGTATCAAGATCATGAAACTGATAATTGTAGGCTGTAGAATCATTGGAGATGACAAAGAGGTCTAACGGGTGTAGTTGGATTGACCTGAATGCTAAAGGATTGAATCCAAAAAGTTTAAGAAATAAAATAAATAAAAAATAAAGCAAAAAACGCTAAAAAGTGTTCTTGGAAAAGCATTGGATTGGCTTAATACTTTTCAATGTACAAGAACAAACAAAATGGCCTTATAAGGTTCCAAGCAATACAAGAAAACATCAATGCTTGCTTATTGTTTTCCTTTTTCAGCATAGGATTCGGAGATTGGGTTTGGCAAGGCTGAGCTAACTTGTTTATGAAAAATCTTCTCGGATTCTTGTTTGCCGCAGGATTCTTGCTAATCTTCCCAACGGAACTTTCCTTCATATTTCCCATCATCGATTTTTCCATGTTCGCATGTACTACTTTCGGTGCATTGGCCCAATTCCTGCATGCATTGACTTTCTGATTACGTATAGCCAATGAGTAAACATAACCCTATTAATTTTCCTATCAAGTGTCGGAAAAGAGACTGGACGGTGACCCACAAAATTTTTCGTATGCTTCGTTTCTGGAACAGTGCTTTTCACCTCAATCCAGCTTTATAAGTATTTGGAGAACTTCGATATTTCGACACTCACAAGTCAAGGAAATCATCTTCTCTCCCCTTCAATATAGTGTTCTTTCATGTGTTATCTTCATTCCTGAGATTGGAGGGTTTCCAGCTAATTCCATAATGCTTTCTGTTCTTTCTCACCTTGTCCTCTTTTTCCTCTTTCCGTCCTTCTCTGTTGCTCAATCTAACGGTATCATAGGCGTTAACCACACTATCACTACAGATGAGGCCGGTGCTCCATTGCTTTCCGAATCCGGTGATTTTGCATTCGGGTTTTACCAACTCCACGACAACGATTGCTTCTTGCTCGCCATCTGGTACAACAAAATACCAGAGAAACCCGTAGTTTGGTACCCAAATGTAGCCGAGAAGGCATCAGCAGGATCCAAAGTTCAGCTAACTGCTGAAGGTCTCGTACTAAAAAATCCTCACGATGAAGAGCTATGGAGGTCGGTATTCACCGGGGTTGACATTTACCATGGTGTACTCAATGATACAGGCAACCTCATCCTTGTAGGTAATTCCTCTAACAGTTTATGGGAGACCTTTGAGCATCCTGCAGATACGTTTTTGCCTGGTCAAATACTGAAGATAGGTGGAGTTCTTTCTTCCCGACTTCGAGATGACGATTTTTCAAGGGGAAGGTTCGAGTTTCGCTTTCTTGAAGACGGAAACGTAGTGCTCCATACGTACAACAAGACGTACAAGTCTAGGGACGAGTATACGTACAACAATACGTACTATGTTAGTGGGACTAATTGTTCTGGTTACAGAATGGTCTTCGATGAACAAGGTTTATACATAGAAAGGAGGAATGTAGCAAGCCAATTTATTACTCGAGTGGAGGGAGATCCTGCTTCAGCGTACTATTACAGAGCAACTCTAAATTTTGATGGCGTTTTCACTGTTAGTAAGCGCCCAAAGAATTCCACTGCCAACGATAGCTGGAGTGTCATCGAGACCATACCTGAAAACATTTGCCTCGATCTAATAGATAATTCGGGTAGCGGGCCTTGTGGGCATAACAATATCTGCTCACTCGGAGCTGATGGAAGGCCGATTTGTAACTGCCAACCATGGTTTTCTCTGGACGTGAATGATATCTATGGTGGCTGCAAAGCTAATTTCTCAAAGGACTGTAAAGAAGACAGAACAAGTCGACCAGAAGCTTTATATGAATTGGTGGAGCTACCAAACACTGATTGGGTAAACAACAACTACGAGGTGTTTAGTCCTTTTCATGATATAGAAGAATGCAAAACTTCTTGCTTGTATGATTGCCAATGCGATGCAGCTGTATATGTAGAAAACAGCTGTTGGATGAAGAAGCTACCGCTCACGAATGGAAGAAGCGATTGGCAAATAAGAGGAACGACGGCTCTCCTGAAGGTAAGAAAGAACAATTCCATTGCTGCAAATCTTCCCTCTCCTCAGGTCCCAGATGCAAAAAAACAGGGCACTTTGATTATTGTTGGATCAGTCCTGTTAGGCAGTTCTGTGTCTGTAAATTTCTTATTGGGGGGCACATTTTGTTTGGGTTTTTTGTTCTACTACCAAAAGAAGCTCAAAGTCAGTCACCCAGATGAAGGTGAAAGTGTTGCAGAAAGGACCTTGCGCCAATTTACCTACAAAGAGCTGGTAGAGGCCACAAATGGTTTTGATAAAGAACTAGGAAGAGGATCCTGCGGAATAGTTTACAAAGGGGAAGTCCAGAACTTTCCGATTGCCGTCAAGAAGTTAGACAGAGTGTTTGAAGACAATGACAAAGAATTCAAGACTGAAGTGAACATAATCGGCAGAACCCATCACAAGAATCTAGTCCGGCTTCTCGGGTTTTGTGCCGAGGAACAACATCGAGTGCTAGTGTACGAGTTCTTGAGCAACGGTAGTTTAGCTTCCTTCCTGTTCGGGGACTTCAAGCCCACTTGGAGTCGGAGGACAAACATTGCTTCGGGGATTGCTAGAGGATTGTTTTACTTGCATGAAGAATGCCACACCCAGATTATCCATTGCGATATAAAGCCACAAAATATCCTTCTTGATGAGTCTTACAATGCTCGAATATCTGATTTTGGTTTGGCCAAGCTTTTAGCAATGAATCAAAGTGGGACTGACACTGATATTAGGGGTACTAAGGGATATGTTGCACCAGAATGGTTCAAGACCTCTTCGGTCACTGTGAAGGTTGATGTTTACAGCTTCGGTGTTGTGTTACTAGAGATTCTTTGTTGTCGAAGAAATGTGGATATAGAACTTGGAGAAGAGAGGAGGATTCTAACTGATTGGGCCTATGACTGTTACCAGGAAGGCCAATTAGGTGCTCTTGTTGAAGATGATCCAGAAGCCACGGAAGACATAAAGACGGTGGAGAGGTTTCTAATGGTCGCCATTTGGTGTCTCCAAGAGGATCCCTCGAAAAGACCCACCATGAAGAGGGTGATGCTCATGCTTGAAGGAATTGCTCAAGTTCCCGCTCCCCCAGGTCCATACCTAGTTAGCTCCGTCAGCTGAAAGCTTCACTTGTTCTTGCTAGTCTTTGATGATTAGTTGTGTTTCTTTATTTACCAAAAAATCGCTCTTGGCAGTAAGATACCGTGAGCTTTTTGGTAGTTTCTTATTGTTAGCTATCTTATTTGTTTACTAGTCAATCATGCTTTATGTATTTTACTTCTAAGAATAATAAACATGTCTTTTTTTTTTTTTTTTTTACCTAAATAAAGAGTCTTAGAAGCCGTCCATTGATATAGTTGCACTATTTTAGTTATGAATTAATTAACCAAACTGGGATAATTTTTCATTTAAAATTTCTTTCAAATTATCTGTAAATATAAAAACGTTACCAAATCTTTCGGATCAAACATCCCACTAAACCAAAAGATAGCTGCAAAGAGGAGAACTTTCCTGGCATGTTTTGGAAGTTTTGAAATAGAGAGGAAATTAATACCATGTAAATGTATTGATATCATACAATAAAACTAATAAACTAATTTACTTAAAAACTAGTAGCAGTGGATTTTCTCATAGAAAAGCGAATATTTTGATGCTGGTGTTGATATCTTCAGTGGTCGCTTTCGCCTTTTGACTTGAAGCAGTAAGTGGAAAAAGATATTCCATGCAAGGATCATGAAGAAGAAAAAGAGGGCAAAGGTGTTGCCTTTTATAATTTTTTTATCAATTTAATACTACATTGAAAATCCATGAAATTCGCGCCGGTCGAATTGCAATCTTTTGATCAAAGAATTGATGAATTTCTGCACATGAAAGCTGCTGCACCGAATATTTTTTAGCTGCATTTCTAATTTAAGCATGGGTGAGTCGCTATTCTATAGTTTAAGTTATCAAGTTCTGCTTTTTTACTTTACCAAGGCTCTAAGTAATATAAAAAAAGAAAAAGAAAAAGGAAAAAGCTTTTTAGTCTATGGAGAAAATCTTGTCACCGTGTGAAAAGGACAGGAAAACAAAGGAAACATAGCCTTGATAATTTAAGGGAGGATTAAAGGACTTTACATCTGGTACGCATAATGAGTACGGAATCCAAGTCGAGATCCGCAAGGAAAAGCAATGCAATTGTCCTGAACAGCTATAATTGCCGGAAAAGGTCATTTAGCCAGTGATTTGGAGTTTTTAGTGGGCATTCTTTTATCATTCTTTCTCATTTAATGTTCATAATCGGTGGACTTTAAGCTGCTACATTGAGGCTGAAAATTCTTAAATAGATCCAACAAATGCATCTCAACCTGTGAAATTCTCAAGCGAAGGGTTTCTGGTAAATGTGAATTATCAGATAGAAATGCAACCAAACTTCAGTTCCGAACAATACATTTTTAAAACTTCAGGTTTTCATTTAAAAAAGAAAGCGATGTAGTGTTTTGACGATATAGTTTTTCCTTTTACTTGTAGGTGATGTATTAAAAAATGTCTGAAGAATATCTTAAATTTTATTATTTATTTTAATGGGAAAACATGTTTCCTCTTTATAGGTTAGCTTGTAAAAAAGAAATGAGTTCTTTTGATATGATATTACAGTATTACTCTTATAACAAAATCTTTAACCCATCTTGATTATATAGAGATGTGTTAAAAGTAATATTCAAAGTGTTTCAAATTGTCTAAATTTTATTAGCAAAAATTATGTATGACATTTTAGGATAGAATACCTAAAAAAAGTGGATGTAGAAGACATTGTCTTGTATTAGAAAGATAAATGGAAGGTCTTGAGTTTATAAAAGGTTTGGAAGGATAGAACATTTCAAAAAGGAGGATGTAAATGATATTATCTCATATTGAAAAGACAAATAAGAGGTCTTGAGTATATAAGAGATTTGTAACTCCACTTAACAAGTTAATATTTTAGGTTGGATTTTCAGGCCCATGACACCGTGCTCACATTCATTTCACTAAATTCTTGACTTGGGTCAATGTGCATGATGCATAGCAGCCCACTTCCTGATTCTCCCATTACGATGCGGTGAGTTCCTTTTTCAGAGTTCACTTGGAAGCAGATGGGGTCTTGAAGTTTTCCCTTCCCTTTGTTTACCGGGCTCAAGGTTCCACTTGGTTTAGTTTTGACAAAAGCTAGTTGGAGATACATTGGTCCAATACCTAGTTTCTCAGCTTTATTATTAATAATGATATCTCTATTCTTTACGAGACCTGAAATAAACACTCTTTTTATAAGAAAAAGTTTAAATTGAAGGTGAGGTGACATTTCTTTTGTTCCCTATTGGTAAGTGGATTGTCTTCTTCCTGAGGCCGCGGAAGGCCGTTGCTTCGGAACAGGGCATGCAGTACATGCTCTGTTTTCGGGAAGGTAGCAGACTGTGATTCCACTTCTTCGGAACCCTCTGACTGGACTGTCTTCTCTTTATACTAAGCCACCGATCCCGAGTCTAGAACTGTATTGTTTACAACTTCCACAGCTTTCCTTTTAGTTGCCTTTTCTGCTTCCACACGTAGCCCAAGGGTTCTCAACACCAAGCCTGTAACTCGCATCATCACTGTTTGAAAGGAAGGAGACCAAGATCGAAATTTCCATTGGGAGAGGAGATGAAACTCATAGTGTTTAGTAATTGGCCTGGTCGAATGGTACCAGTGTTATCAGCATTGGTGAACTGCAAACCAAGGCAGAGTAAAAATAGCAGGGAAGCAAAAAGAGGGGAGATTCTACGGATCACCTTTAATTCAGGCAGCTATGCTCTTTAGATTTCACTCGCGGAAACCTAGCGGCCTTTCGAGGGCCTAAAGCTCGACCAGGGTCCACTTACTAAGGAGAATTTTCACTTTTTCATCAATCTTCCAGTCCCTTAATTTCGGGACGTATCGTCAACCACTCACTGCTATTTATTACATCACCTTCCTTGTTCTTCTTTGTTGAATTCAGTGGTTTTACATGTACTAGTGAATTAGTGGGAGACAGTCCTGCCTGGCCTTCGCGGAACAAGACGACGAAAGCAGACAACTAATGCAAGAAAATGCTAGCCGAACAGTGCACTGCATGTGGACAAACTTCGTGGCGTTCCTTATATGCCTAAAAGTATTATAACCTCTTCCAACTCTGATTTGTTCACTTCCTTTGATTTTAACTAAGAAAACGAAGGTTTTAATTGTTCAAAAATGAGTTGGCATCCTAGTTGGAATACACATTGGCATCCCCGACAAAAGAGTTAGAGAGGACGTTCTCTGTCTGCACCGTCTGCATCCGCCTTACACCAGAGTCATAGCTGCTAGAGTCTACAGAGCATGCGTGACAACAATAGAGGCAGTTCTTCACTTGTATTTATACATGCTTGAACTCACTGTAAACCCTAACCGGGAATCACTTCTTCAATTGTAACCCTTGTAAATTGGTTTTCTTGTTAATGAAAGTTACAAGATTTACTCAAATTTCATGTTGTCTTCTACATTTTGACATGGTATCCGTGCTTAGGTTGTGAGAAGTTGCAATTTTTAGTGAAAAAATCACACTCCATGCTTATCGGTTTATCAATCCACGAAAAAAGTGCTTCCGCAATTCACCTTAAAATCTCTTGTTTTAGTTTTATCAGCTCTCTTCGATTCTTTTCAACTTTTCTGCATTCTTTTCAGCCCTTTTCGGCGGCAAAATCATATTCCCGGCCTTTTCTTTATCCTCTCCGGTGTTCGCAGACCGCTCTGCTAATTTTCCGGTCACTCCCTCAAATATGATGTCATTTCTCTTCCTTATACTGAGAACGACATCTTGACCTCACACGACATCATTTTGCTGCTCCAATGCAAATGACGCCGTTCCCTTCTCGTATACAACGTTGTTTTGCCGTTCAACGCAAACGACATTGTTTTTTAATTTCACAAATGACGTCGTCAGAACCTTGCCTAGCCATGGACGACGACTGCTCAATCCATTCTGGCAGCCTCTTCAGCGAACCTCTCTATGTGCCATCGCACCGGAGCAAAGTTGTGCGAAATGATCGTCCTCCCTCCCCGATTAAAACCCTTCAACTTCCGCTGTGCACAGACTCTCCGCTGCGCTGGAATCCGGCTGAAACCGAAGATAGGGTCCAAGTAGAAATTGAGTTCATTGACCTACTTTATCGGCCCATCAAAGGCACCAATTCGCTCCTCTACCCTCCTCATTGCGCTTTCTCTCGGGCTCACTTCCTATGCCTTCCAATTGTGAAAGAATGAGTCCCACACTGGTAAAGGATGGTAGGACTTTCTGCCCTATAAATGTGGCTGCCCCTCTCCCCATTGTCCGTGGGTTTTGGTGGGACAACTGGGCCCCAACTGCTTACACCAATGTGGCTTCACCATCTTTCCAGACCCTTGACGCTTTCTCGTCTTCCTTACCTCGCCCCACATACATTCTATCCTCTCATTTTGCATGTACTCATCCTATGACTATCATATTCAATCGAGTATTGTCAAACCCAACCCCAAATACAAGTACCTTTCATCCATGAAAGTTGTCAAGTGTACCCGGATCTATAACTCTAAACTTGTTGCTGATGAGTCTTTGGACCTATGCAAAGCTTGTCTCGCGAAGAAGTTGGGGCCGAGTTTTATGGTTTGGAACACCTTTATTCTAGTTGTCTTGACTATTGCTCTTATTGTTAATGGCTGCACAGTGCAATATCAATAATGTTTTCTTGCATGGTTTGCTTGTGTAGGTAATTTTTATGGAACAACCTAAGCGTACTTTGATTTCACCAAGCCCGATCATGTTTGTCACCTTCAACAAGCCTGTTTGGTTTCAGGCAAGCTCATGTGCGATTGCTTTAACTTTTTCCTATTTTATTTTAGTTTTCCTCACTTACTCAAGATCCTTCCTCGTTCATTTTTAACTTGGACGGAGTTCAAAATTCTGCTTCTTTATTATGTGGATGACATCATCCTTACTGGAAGCTTTCGTCTTCATCTCGATCCTTAACTCCTCCTTGGCCGCAAGATTTCCACGAAATAGTTTTGGGCGTAATCAATTCTTCCTTGGAGTTGATGTACAATATACCCCCCTATGGTCTTCTCCTCACCCAAAGCCTTTGCTCTAGATCTGCTTGCACGAGCTGGCGTGAATACTCGCAAACTAATTGCCACTTTAGTTACCAAGCCACTCACCGTCAAAGATGATGTTGTTGTGAGGTGTCATCCTTCTACTTTTTGCAGTTTGGTCGAAGCTCCATAGTACTTGACACTTACCTGCCCGGACTCAACCTCGTTTGCCAACAAATTATGCTAAGTCATGCAGACCTCTATAGTTGCTGGCTTTCACAATCATAAACGAATATTGTGCGACATCCGTGGTACTACTCCTCTACTCTTGCAATTCTCTGCACCTTTATGACTTAGTGACTCCGACTGGGGAGGTTGCTTTTCCATTCGCCACCCTACCACACTAGATACTATTTCTTTTTAGGCTCCAATTGCATCTTGCATGTCCTGAGTGTGAAGCGGCAACTAATGGTGTAACTCTCCTTCGTCGAAGGCAAGCACTAGTACCTTACTTGTGTTGCCACTAAATCTGCTCTTTTATGAACGGCCAAATATTTAAGCATTAGTACCTTACTTGTGCCGAAAATATGTGTTTTATCAAGCCCAAGCTCAAGGCATTTAAGTAAACACATGACCTGTTGGAAAAGAAAAAGAAAAATATGTTTCTCTATCTCGGGATGATACACACGAACAATAAAGAGAAAAAGCAAAAATAGCACCCAACGTCCACCAAGCTCTCTCTCTCAATGGACTAATATTTTAATTAAAGCTGAGAAGATCAGAACGGTAATGTTAGAGGTAACGAGCATAACAGAAAGTTTTATTCTTATCTCTCTATTTTTTTCCTGTGGACAGATTTTAGAAAGAAAAACAGTGTAGAAAGCACTCCATTTTGTGCAGAAAAACAACAACGCAAAATCTCCCTTTCTGTCACAAAAAGGACCTCGAAAGTTCACATCTTGTGCCCAAAACGCTCTTGGGAGAATCAGGGTTTTATCTATCATATTTTCTCAAGTTTATTGCTCATTTAAGGTTGCATTTTGGAGTTTGTTCTTCGCAGTTACTGGTCACTCCAAATTTTTTAATTTTTTTTGGGCATATTGGATGATTTTCAAGTATCTTTTGAATCCCAACATTTATATAAGAATGGGCATGAGATATGGTTCTATTTGATTGAAATCTATTATACTTTTAGATTTTTTCATAGATAGTTGCTTTGTACCGTAGAAAGGAAATTTTGGAATTTTTGCTTGGCTAGCACCTCTATCAGATTGCTTATGTTATATTTGTAATGAATAGTGCAATGTTAGTAGAGTTATTTCACTATGATGTAAGAGAAATGACCATAGTGCCCATTGCATGCATATACATGGTGTGACCATGTGTGAGTTGTGTTCTGTGAGTGTGAGTAGAGTGAGCTATTGTGAGCTTTGTAATAGAGAGTAAGAGTACTTTTTTGCAAGCCATTGGAAATAAGAGAAAAGTTATCCCCAAAGTGAAAGTAGGGTACCATTTTATGCCCAAACCATTCTACCTACTTGTATTAGTCTGTGTGCGTTGATTGATGCTCCTTGGAACCCCATTAATAGTTTCAACCTTTCATTGGACTAAATTTTGATTATATTTAAACTTTGGAAGATAAGTTTGTTTGATTGAATATATAAATATTGTTGATGACCTTAACTAGCATTGTATTTATTCTAAATCATGTTACAAGTGTTAAGAGAATCATTGCAATCTAAGTTATAGTACAATCCAAAATACATATTTTAGTATAAATATTAACTTGATAAAGATATAGATTCACAAGTTTGTCACTTTTATCATTGAGAATATATGTATGTTTTATTGATTGTGTGCAGCACATTGAACATGACTGAAACTGTGGCGTGGATAAAGAGATATAATAGAGGAGCACATAATTGTATTCATATAAACTCTAGTCAAGAGCAAATGTGTTAGGTGCACAAAGGTTAGGACACGTAACTGGGTTCCTCACAAGTGGATTAGCACTCATTTGGAACGGATTATAGTAACTTTGGATAAAATGGAGGCTGGTTGACATCATTAGAGGGATGCCGGAACTCTGTTTTCATAAGGGAAAACAAACCAAGTTCTTAGATTTCAAAAGCTAAGTTCTTTTACACGTTGTGCTCTTTATAAGAGCATTCTGCCCCTTAAGTGTACCTACCTATGGGCGTGTTGCATACTCATTTACCCAGTTAATACGCAACCCCAACTTTCCTCTCTCCTATCATAAGCCACATCACACAAATCTTAGCAACTCCAATGTCAAATCCCGTCTGCAGCAGAGAGTTAGTAACATAAAAGACTTCCTTCTGGCGCATGATCTCTTGCACGTAACAAAATGATGATAAAGGAACAAGCCCAAGCCGATTGAGGAGCTCAAAGCAATGGTTTTTCTTTTCTCCTTCTTTCTCTCCACCCATTTTCTGTTTTCTTTCGTTCTGCCCTGTTTAAGTCTCTCCCTCTGCCGAAAGAAACACAAAACCGTTAGAACCTCTCTTATTTTTTCCCCTTGCATTTTTCCGATACGTAGGATTGACTTCGCGTACTTTATGCACTTCCTTTTTTTTTTTCTTTTTTTTTTTTTTTTTTCTGTTTGAGCATTGCTGGAGAGAGAGAGAGAAGGATGTGACGAAGGGACCCCTTTTTGGCATTGTCCTTGTTTTGTCTTCTTTGTCTTCCATGATTTCTTTGTTTCTTTCTCATGCCTGGTATTTGAAAATGGTTTCTCTTTCATTCGTCCTTTGTTTTTCTTTCATGCTTAGTCTTTGAAAAATGTTTCTCTTTGATGCTTAGTCGTTAAATTTTTTTTTCAGTACGTAAGATAACCTCTCTTATCTTTTTCGGATTTTGAAAAGTTTACCGTTGCCTATGAGTTTTACCCGTTGCAATTTTTTCAGTACGTACGCATGACTTTACCGTCGAAAGACGCACTTTCTTTTCTTCCTTTCCTTCCTTTCTTTCTTTCATTCTTTATTTATTTTTTTTTTATTTTATGTATACTTGTTTGAGCGAAGCCAGGAAGAGAGAAGGATGTGACGTAGGAACCCCTTTTGGCATTGCTCCCTTTTTGTCGTCTTTCTCTTTCATGCTTTGGTCTTTCAAAAAGGTTTCTCTTTCATCCGGCTTTTAATTCTCTTTCATGCTTAGTCTTGGAAAAGTGTTTCATTTTCCTGGCTCACGAGACCTTGCATTGCCATCTTTCTTAACCCATATAAGTCAAAATTATAAATAAAATTTTGTGATTACTTGGTGAGTGAAAAATTATTAAGTGCTCTTGTTGGCTACCAAGTACACACCTGAAGAGCAAATCTTGAGGATTAATTGTATTACTTGAAGATTGCTCTGGGTAGTGCTTATATTGTATTTAAATCTATTTGTATCTAGCCAATATTTAAGGGAATTGCTCTATAGTTGTATTCATAAGTATTTCCATTGGATAAATGGTACCTGTTTTTGTTCAAGACTTGGTGTCTTAGTGTTTGTATTCAGTCTCTTGAGTTGTAAGAGATTGATTTTGTAAGGCCGTCTAGGTCTGGTATTAAACTCACTGGAAAGTATTTATCTCCATGCTTGGTGGATAAGCAGCCTCTTAATTCGGTTGATTAAAAGGGGCTGGACTAGATTCTATGTGAATTGAACCACTTGCTAAAATCTTGTGTGCTGATATTCTTCTCTTGCTCTCTTATTTGCTATCCGTTTATATTAATTAATAATATATAAAATGTAACATGCCCCCCACCCCCCTCCCTTTTTAAGTTGCCAGACTTTACTTGCAGCATGTTGTTCACTCTCTTCCAAAACAAGTGCCATTGAGCCCTTCCAAATTGATGTGTTTTTATGAAATTTCTTAAATGATATGCCATTTAAGCATATTCAAAGCAACAACTCGTTTGACCCTCTTTATATTGATCTATCATTTACACCGTTCAAAACCAAATTTAATTTTGGCCCTTTCAAAACGATTCTTTATTGGACTATTTCATTTGTATTTAGCTTTTTCAAATGAAAGTATCTTATATAGCATTTTATTTTTTCTATAAGCACTAGTTAAAAAAAAAAAAGTGGTTTAGGCCTTGCTATACAAAATGATGCTTCGTTTAGGCTATTTCATGTACATTTAGCTTTTCCAAGTCAAACTTTTGTATGACGTATTTCATTTTTTGTTTTACACCCATCTAAAATTAGTTGTGGTTTAGTCTATGCTAAACTGACATGTGGAAAAGTATTATTTAATCCTAAGTAGACATACATGGGTGAGGAGAAGCCCAAGACAAGGAGTAGTAGCTAGATAGCAGAGAATGTGCTTGACAACTTGCCAATGAGTTGCGGTGAGGTGGTGAAGGAATTGGTGGGCAATGTTGATAGCATAGGCAATGTCTGGCTGAGTGAGAATGGGATATTGTAAAGCATTAAAGATGTTGTGGTAGAGGTTGGAGTTCTCCAAGGTATCACCATTCCAAATAGAAAGGAGTTCATTAGTGGTACAAGGAGTGGAAATAGCTTTGGTAACTTACATCTTGGAGTGGCCAGAATGTCTTGAGTGAACTTTGCTTGATGAAGAAGAAGATAACTTGAGGTATGTTAGACCTTAATACTAAGAAAGTAGTGGAAAGGACTAAGATCATTAAGTGCAAACTCATTTTAGAGTACCTGAAAAAGATGAAAGAAGAGAGCTTGCGAAGAATCAATGATAATGATATTATCAATATATACAAGTAGAAACTAGATCAAGGGGTATGGAGCGTGAATAATGAGGTGTCAGCAATAGAGATGACAAAGCCTAAGGAGGTGAGGAACATACTGAGACAATGATACCTAGCAACACTTATAATATATCTTATAAGCTCATAGTATTTCTCCTTAATAAGGCCTTTGGAGAGAAGTAGACCTAAGCTTTTTATATGGTATCATAACTAGTGATTCCTTTATGTGATCCAACACCATTCCGAAATAGGCCAATCATTTGCCAACCTAAGCTTTTAATAAGCATTGTCACTATTTTTTTTATATTTACCAAAATTATATTTTGATTGTACTGACTTATTCCATTGTTAAATACTACGAGATGTATATGATTAAAAAATATAGTAACAAGTGAATATATTAATGTTAAAATATGATTACTTATCAAATGTAGCTTTGTGTAAACGGTGACATACTCACTAGTCATCGTGATTTTCCATTTCTTTTTGATGTCACGGTAAAAGCTAGAGTTCTGAAAGATAAATGTTACCAAAGTGTAGTTTGATTGAATCAAATTGGTATGGCCATATGCCTAATAGTTAAAAAGGGGTCCCCTAAGTGTAGCGATCAATCTCTAAAATGAGGCATAGTGGGATTGCTAATGCCCATAAAGGTTGAAAGGTCCCTACTCTAAATTGGAACGCCTTCCGATATATAGCAAGAGCATCAGCATCGACCAAAAGAATTAAAAGAAATCTTGGACTGATCAAATTGCCGTAAAGAACAAGGGTAATATTTCTTGATCTTGACTTCTTACTTTGCAAGCTTTTATTTACGTGTGGTTGTACGATCTGGGCTGGGGCTTTCCAGTTTCACAGCCAGTGGATCTAAAAGGGCCTAGAACATGAGGTACAGTTCTGGACTGGGGGAACCACTGCATGTTCTTGAAAAACAACCAATTCGTAGGCCTGAAGATTGCAGAGATTCTTTACTTATGGGACAATTCCCACGTAGCAAATAAAATAATTCAAATTATTTTCTACTATTCTCTTGAACAATTTAGATGAAAACTTGTAAATAACTTACCAGAAAAGACAAATCTAGAAGAAATAATTGCGGAATCAACTATATGAATAGATCACTAAGAAAGTTAAGTTCAGTGCTTCTGGCGACGAGGGTAATTCGGGAATTGGAGAAAGGGGTGGCTAGGGTCAGGGATTAGGGCGTTGGGAGAACGATGAGGTCAATGTGAAAAATAGGGAAAGGGTATGGGTGAGAAATATAATTTCTCAAAATAATGAGGGACAAAACAAAAAATACTAGGCTTGTGCGGGATTTTTTATGTTTAGTTTTTTTTTTTTTTTTAATGAAAAAAAGAAGAGTTTAATTCTTCCAAACTTGTGAATGATGGTTGAAGGAAAAAAAAAATCAGAAGCGACAAGTCTCAGAGAAAGAAAGGCTATGATACCATGTAAAGAATTGAAATAGTTAGAGCTTGTAGGAATTTCTGTATACTCAACTGTAAAGAGTTTGTACAATCTAAGCCTAAACTCATAGGCTTGAGCCCTTTTCTAAGTAAGGAACATTATTAAATACATGATTATACATAGAATAATATTGGGAATACCAAGTTAGTTGCCTATGTGAATGCAAGGAGCCTCTCCATAACAAAGCTATAGAGCTAGCTCTTTGAGGAACCGTTTGATGATTACAAAGAATATCAGAATATTCTAACGTCTGAAATGGCAACATAGTTGGCATATCTTCGTATTTATCAACAAGTTTCCTTGCTGGAAATTTCCACGAAGACCAAGGCAGTTGGGCACCAGGAAGTGCACTCCTCTCTAGGTTCTTGGCAGCTTATAAAGCTCACCTTCTTCTTCCTCTTTCTTTGTAGACGAAAAAAAAGAGACCATGGACAAAGGACAAGAAGAACTGCGGGTTCTTGGCTTCTTTGGGATCTTTAAGGAGTCCTTTAAGATCGTCTTTTCATGGAAAAAAAATCTTCAGCCAAATCACTCTAGCTCTCATACTCCCCTACTCCTTTATCTACCTTGTTCGCATTCAAATCTCCGAGCTTCTTTCCGGCAAGATCGATAAGGTCCATCCTGGGGTCTCATTTTTGCTCGTCGAAGCTGTCTATTTAACCTTCCTTCTCATCTCTCCCTTCTTCCCACCTCCGCAGTTGTTTACACCATCGCATCCATATACAGCGCAAAGGAGGCGAGCTTCAAGAGGGTCATAGGCGTTACTCCAAGGGTCTGGAAGAGACTTATGGTCACTTTCCTATGGACTTTCCTTGTTCTTTTTGTCTATAACGTCCTCGCTGCAGTACTATTCTACTTGTGGGCACACTTCTGCGGATTCTCTAAGATTGGAATTGCGATTTTCCTTGTTCTCTTGACCTTGTACTTGATTGGGCTTATATATATAAGCGTCGTTTGGCAATTGGCAAGTGTTCTATCAGTCTTAGAAGATGCCAAAGGGATTAAAGCCATAAACAAGACCAAGGCCTTGCTAAAGGGTAAGATGGGTGTTGCAGTTGGCATCTTTTTGAAGATAACTGTTTGTTTAAGTGGAGTTCAGCTATTATTTGAGATAGCAGTTGCGCCGATTTGGGAAGGAAACACGGTAATCAGCATCCCAGTTGGAATTCTTTGCCTGTTGTTGGTATGCATAGTGCTTCTCATTGGCTTTGTTACCGAAACTGTTCTGTACTTCGTCTGCAAATCATATCACCATGAAGATATCGAGAGGTCCTCATTAGCCGATCATCTTGAGGTCTTTCATGGCAGTTATGTTCGTTTGAGGCCCAAGGGTGTCCAAATGGGTGAAGTTGATGTCTAGCTGTCCCTGTTCCAATGATGCAATGTTTTGAAATAATTGTTATAGAATTTGGAGCTTTAAAAGCAGATTATGCCTCAAGGGTTAGATTTCACTCGATATAGGAGATGTTTTTCCTGTTTGCAGTGAATGTATCATTGATGTTCAATACAGTGAGCTGGTTTTTCACGTTATTCTCTGTACCATGTTTCTTGTTTCTTTCGCCCGACTTTCAACCCACTGCTTCATTGACATGAAATTTAATCGATGAATGACAACAAAAGTAACCTGCGAATTAGATGCGTTCGGCCGATTGTCTTCAAGAAACAAAAGAATGTTTAGAAATGGTCCCGACTCTTCCGAAACAAGAGATAAAACCGAAGAAAAACAATAATACTAAATAAAAAGGTCGTTCTTCAAACTCCTTGCCTCTTCCAAATCTCTCTTTATCGCCACTGAAGATGGTGAAGCCTACTAGATGAACCCGTTGATGGAAGGTAAAGGTCGATAGATCCCATTCTTCGATTTGACAGGGGCTGACTTGACGGCGATGACGATGTTCATGACTGGCAAGATGCTAAAGCGACGAAGGTGGATACCACGAGGGTACTATCTGTCTCTATGCCACCTTGTTTTATTACTCTCAGGTCATGTTTAAAAAGTACGTGACTTGTAATGCACAGTAACCCTAATAGGGAATGCTCTTAGGTAAAGATACTCCTAAAGAAGCACATTCAGAACCGGACGACAGCCATGCTGGCTGAACTGTTTGACTCTGAAGTTGCCAACCTAGTAAAGTAGTTTTGAAACATTAGCTATGAATGCTTCAGATGCAAGGCCACTTGGTCTGGTTTTTGTTTCAGCTACGTCATGTTTCAAAATTCGTTTGCAACTGCCCTTATTAGGATTGTCCAGAATGTATGTACGCTCTTCGAAACATTTAGTTCATTACCCTTCTTTACCCACACATCGTGAGCATGGGTCGACATCACTAGAACTATAGCGTTTTGATTCGGTAATGTTATGATTGTTATTAAAATTTTCATATTATTTCATTATTACATTTTATTTCTTGACTAAAAATATAATCTTTATCTCTTTTATGTTGCCAAATAATCTTATCATCCTTTACTAAAAAGAAAAACAAAGAGAAAAAGAAATTAGTACTCACCTCCAAAACAAACTTTATCTTTCCAAGTTTTGGGATTCCATTTATAGGTCGAGGGGTTTGAAAAATTTTACTTAATGTTATCCTTTCATTTTGACGTCAACATTATTAATACCTCACCTAAATCACACAATGTCTTTTCAAAGTAAGAATTCCCAACATTGCAAGAGATTGTAAAACTCCCTAGGTTTTTTAGTTTTGGAGGTAATTTGTTATGTGGATGATTTAGCAGTCTTCATTTAATTTCAAAGTTTTTTACTCCTCTAATTTCCTTTTTGTTTGCCAATATTTCCTTAAAAATTTTGCATAGCTAGGCATTTGAGCTAAGGTATTTGCAAAGAGAATGTTAATGTGCAACTTTAAATACATCAAGAAATTTAGAAAATTGCTTATCAATTTTTTATTGCTAGAGTCATTGAGGGAATGGAACTAGTGGCACATGTGGCTTAAGATTATTAGGAAAACATTTGCTTTTGATTACCTCTTTGGATTTTATTTTTAATAGGACTTAACCCATGCAATTATATTGATAAGTGAAAGTAGAAAAAGTGCCAAACCTTTTAAGAGATACTAGGTAGAACATAAAACTTGTTCCACTTGGATATTGATAATTGAAGGTAGACATAAAACTTGACTCAATCAAAAATAGCAAAGGACCATAGTCTATCTCAAAATGATCAAGAAAGAAAAAACTTTAAAAAAACATAAAAATGGAAAAATGACATAATCGGCCTCATTAGAGTAGTTGCTACTATTCCAATCCTAATTGATCTTCCCATGATATTTGCTAGCAATTTTGTAATAAAGCACCAAGATTAGAAAAAGTTTGTAAATCATTAACAATATGTCCAATATTTGCCAATGCATCGATTACAAAATTTCCTTCACGAAAAATATGAAGGAGCATAACTTGCATAAGACTTGCAACAGAACACGTTCTAAAGGTGTAAGATAACTTCCAAGGACACGGGAAATCCCTTTTTAAGCATTTGATTAGAAAAAGAGAATCTACTTCAATTTTTGACAAAATAATTCCTTTTATAAAGAAAAAAATTAGATTTTCCAACAAAGCATTGACTTTAGCAATAGCACTATCACCATGGCCAAGGTTAATCACATACACTACATGGACAATACCATTGGTGTTATGAACCATCCTGCCACTAGTAAACAAATCATCAATACTTGAACCATCTTCAATTCAAAGATCTAGGAGGGAATTTCCATTTAACCATTCCAACCCTCAAAATTGGGGGGATATAGAACTAGTATTTGCAAGGCTTATAGTGTTCACAATCTAGAACCAATTTCACTACAAGACCTAGAAATTAAATCATATTTCTTGGCTTTTGGCTAAAAAGAAAAAGGATCTTGAAAAGCATTTGTTGTTCTCTAGGTACCTAGATGCCATTGGTTATGTAGTAGATGATTAGCTTTGCTCATTTTCTAAGGCCTCTCATAAATGATACCATTAGTTGTTTAACACAAATGTCCTCTTGATATATGGGTTGAAGCAAGTGTCGAGACAATGGTATGCAAAGTTTATAGAGAAACTTCTTGTAGAAGGTTTTAGATGCTCATTGCATTGATGGATTAAAGATTCATTCATCATCCTCTTGTTTTATGTTGATGATATCTTAGTGACAAGAAACAACATTTTAGCTATTTCAAAGTTAAAAAGGTATCTTCATTAGGTATTTCATATGAAGGATCTTAGACAGTACAAGTATTTTCTTGGGATAGAGATAGCTCAATCTCCCAAAGGTATCTATCTTAGTCAGCACAAGTATGTGCTAGAGTTAGTGTTTGAGGCTGGACTTGGGGGGTCAAAACCTGTTGTCACCCTTTTGGAGCAGAATTTGAAGTTAACTACAATTGAGTTTGATAAGGGAGATCTTAAGAGGAAGGATGATGCGGTCCTTGAGGATCATGGACATTTTCAAAGGATGATTGGTAGATTGTTATACTTGACACATACTAGACCAGATATTTCTTTCACAGTCTAGCACTTTAGTTAGTTTACACACTCACCTAAGTGTTTGGACATGGATGCAACTTTGAGGTTATTGAAGTATATTAAGGGGACTCATGTCCTTGGGTTATTTCTCTCATCTTTTTTGTGATTAGAGCTCTCTGCCTATTGCAATTCAAATTATGCAACTTACCCAATGTTGCGAAAATGTCTAATTGGTTATTGGGTTAAGTTACGTGATTCTCTTATCTTGTGGTTGGTTAAGAAGCAACTAACAATATCTTGATTTTTAGTTAAGTCAAAATACAAAGCTATAGGATATTTTGGGACCATGATGTGAATATTCCTTACTCTATTTCACTGTTCTGTGATAGTGAGGCAGCTGGACACATTGTGGCAAATCCCATTTTTCATCAAAGGACAAAACATATTGAGGTGGATTACCATTTTATGCAATAATAAATCCAAATAGGAATTATAAAGACTTGTTACATTAACATGCAGGAGTAGCTTGCAGATTTATATACTAAAGCTTTGTACAGTCCATAACACAATCATTTATTATCCAAGCTTTGAGTGTTTGATTTATACAAATCTCCAGCTTAAGGGAGAATGTTGAAATATATGATGGTGTTGTGGGCCATTTCCATGTATTATTGTTTGCTTGTGTTTTATTAGCCTGTTTTGTTAGATGACATGCCCATTAGTTTTTTTCTTTAAAACAGAACCTTTGAGTGTAAAGATACTATGATGTGAATATAGAATCAAGTATACATAGCAGCCAAGCAACTTTCCCAATAATTTTTGTTCTTGATTTTATGAAGTTTTCTATTTTCTTGGTTTATTCAATAGGAAGAACAATTCCAGTAGTGCAAATCTTCCCTCCCCTTAGGTCCTAAATGCAAAAGACCAAGGCACATTTTGCTTAGGCTTTTGTTTTACTACCAAAAGAAGCTCAAAGTAAGTCACCCAGATGAAGGTGAAGGTGTTGCATAAAGGCCCTTGCGTTAATTTACCTACAAAGAGCTGGTAAAGGCCATAAATGATTTCGATAAAGAACTAGGAAAAGGATCTTGCGGAATAGTTTACAAAGGGAAGTCTAGAACTTTTCGATTGCCGTCAAGAAGTTAGACAAAGTGTTTAAGGACAATGACAAAGAATTTAAGACTGAAGTGAACATAATTGTCAAAACCCATCACAAGAATCTAGTTCGGCTTCTTAGGTTTTGTGGTGAGGAACAACATTAAGTGCTAGTGTACGAGTTGTTGAGCAATGGTAGTTTGGCTTCTTTCCTGTTTGGCGAATTCAAACCCACTTGGAGTCGGAGGACAAACATTGCTTCTAAGGTTGCTAGAGAATTGTTTTACTTGCATGAAGAATGCCGCATCCAGATTATCCATTGCAATATAAAGCCATAGAATATCCTTCTTGATGAGTCTTACAATGCTTAAATATTTGATTTGGGTTTGTTCAGGCTTTTAGCGATGAATCAAAGTTAGGATGACACTGATATCAGGGGTACTAAGGGATATGTTGCACCAGAATAGTTCAAGACCTCTCTGGTCACTGTGAAGGTTGATGGTTACAACTTTGGTGTTGTATTGCTAGAGATTCTTTATTATCGAAGAAATGTGGATATAGAGCTTGTAGAAGGATTCTAACCAATTGGGCCTATGACTGCTACCAAGAAGGCAAATTGGGTGCTCTTGTTGAAGATGATCTAGAAGCCATTGGAGACATAAAGACTATGGAGAGTTTTTAATGGTCGCCATTTGTTGCCTTTAAAAGGATCCCTCAAGAAACCCACCATGAAAAAGGTGATGCTTGTGCTTGAAGGAATCGCCCAAGTTCCCATTCCCCCAAGTCCATACCTATTTAGCTTTACCAATGAAAATCTCTCTTGTTCTTGCCGGTCTCTAATTGTTAGTTGTCTTTTTCTATTTACCAAACAATCGCTCCTAACAATATGATGCTATGAGCTTTCTGGCAATTTCTTATTGTTAGTTGTCTTTTTCTATTTACCAAACAATCGCTCCTAACAATATGATGCTATGAGCTTTCTGGCAATTTCTTATTGTTAGTTGTCTTTCTTCATTTACTAGTCAATTCTACTTTACATATTTTGCTTTTAAGACTGTTGAACATGTTTATTTTTTCCCTAAATAAAAAGTCTTGGAGACTATCCATTGATATAGTTGCATTATTTTAGTTATGAATTAATTCACCAAACTATGACAATTTTTCATTTAAAATTTCTTTCAAATTATCTATAAATATAGACTTTACCAAATCTTTCGAATCAAACACCACACTAAACCAAAAGATAGGTACAAACAAGAGAACTTTCTTGGCATGTTTTGGAAGTTTTGAAATAGAGAGTAAATTAATACCATGTAAATGTATTGATATCATACAATGAAATTAATAAATTAATTTTCTTAAAAACTAGTAGTAGTGGATTTTCTCATAGAAAAGGGAATATTTTGATGCTCTGGTATTCATATCTTTAGTGGTCGCTTTCACCTTTTAGCTTGAAGCAATAAGTGGCAAAAGATACTCCATACAAGGATGATGAAGGAGAAAAAGAGGGCAAAGGCGTTGCCTTTTATAATTGTTTTCTCAATTTAATATTCCATTGAAAATCTGTGGAATTCACACCGGTCGAATTACAATCTTTTGATCAAAGAGTCTATGAACTTTTGAAAATGAAAGCTGTTGCATCGAAATTTTTAGTTGTATTTCTGATTTAAGCATGTTTTGGGGTGAGGCTGTCTTCTTCAGTTTAAGTTACCAAGTTTTGCCTTTTGCTTTAGGAGGGCTCTAGGTTATTCAAGAAAAGAAAGAAAGGGAGAAAAAAAGCTTTTTAGTCCATGAAGAAAATCATGTCACCGTGTGAAAAGGACACGAAAACAAAGGAAAAAGAGCTATGATAATTTAAGGGAGGGATAAAAGGACTTTACATCTGGTACGCATAACGAGTACTGAATCCTAGTCGAGATCCACTAGGAAAAGCAGTGCAATTATTCTGAACAGCTATAATTGCCAGAGAAGGTCATTTAGCCAATGATTTGGCGTTTTTGGTAGGCATTCTTTCTTCATTCTTTCTCATTTAATGTTCATAATCGGTGGCCTTTCAGCTGCTACACTGAGGCTGAAAATTCGTAAATAGATCCCACAAATTTATCTCAACCTGTGAAAGTCTCAAGCGACGGGTTTTTGGTTAAATGTGAACTATCAGATAGATGCTTCTTAAAATGCAACCAAACTTCGATTCCGAACAAAAAAGATTTCAAATTTTTTCGAAGTGCCTCAGGTTTTCATTTAAAAACGAAAGCCACGTAGTATTCTGACGATATAATTTTTCCTTTTACTTGTAGGTGATGTATTAAAAAATGTCTGAAGAATATCTTAAATTTTATTTATTTTTTTAAAGGGAAAACATGTTTCCTCTTTATAAGTTAGCTTGTAAAAAAGAAATGAGTTTTTTTGATATATATTACAGTATTACCCTTATAGCAAAATTCTTAACCCATCTTGATTATATAGATACGTGTTAAAAATAATATTAAAAGTGTTTCAAATTGTCTAAATTTTATTAACAAAAATTATGTATCGTATTCTAGAATAGAATACTTTAAGAGAGAGGATATAGAAGATATTGTCTTATATTAGAAAGACAAATGAGAAATCTTGGGTTTATAAAAGGCTTGGTAAGATGGAACATTTCAAGAAAGGGAATGTGATGGAGATTATTCTATATTGGAAAGACAAATGAGAGGTTTTGAGTTTATAAGAGATTTGATAACTCCACTTAACAAGCTAATATTTTGGGTTGAATTTTCAGGCCCGTGACACGGTGCTCACATTCATTTCACTAAACTCTTGACTTTGGTCAATGTCCATGATGCATAGCAGCCCATTGGTGATTCTCCTATTACGATGTGGTGAGTTCCTTTTTCAGAGTTCACTTGGAAGCAGATGGGGTCTTGAAGTTTTCCCTTTCCTTTGTTTGCCGGGCTCAAGGTTCCACTTGGTGCAGTTTTGACAAAAGCTGACATATCGGGGGAAGGTTTAAAAAAAAAGAAACAATTTTTTTTCAAGAATAAAAAGAAACAATTTTTTTTCAAGAATAAAAAGAAACGATTCTTTTTCAAGAATAAAAAGAAACAATTTTTCTTAAAAGAAAATAAAAGCTAGATTAAACTTAGAAATTATTCGGTATTAATATTAATCAGCAGTAAAACAACCAATCCCTGGCAACGGCGCCAAAAACTTGTTCGGTGAAATTCTAAATGCAAGTGAACATGTCAAACAAGTAATATAATGATAAGAAAGATATTGTTTCACAGAGATTGGTGATTACTAGACCAACTAATTACTAACGGTGAATAACTCCTAGAATTTATCTAGCAAATCAAATTGATAGATGATAGATTAACTAACTAAATCTAAGAAAACTAAATACAAGAAATATGTTAGAGCATATGATTTCACCATAATTACTAGGTATTAATATTAATTATTTATGCTTGCAAGAGGGATAATATCTATGTGATGGCGGAATTTCCTAATTTATTTACTATCCTATGTCTAGGTATAGCAAACCTACTTAGTTCATTAATTCACTATATCTCTATATGTGAAGTGAAACAAACCAAATGCATTAGAATCTATGAACATTCCTAGTTTACACCGAAAGCCACACAAACAATATGATATATGTCTATCTATATTTAATTTATGGTTGCATATTACAAGAAGGAACTGCATGCTATTTCCTGTCGGTCTTTAACATGCAAATCAAGTCATCTAAGTGGTAGCTAATCACCTAAAAGCATTAAACTCCGTAATATGTAACTTCACATAAATAAAATATCTTGTAAAACATAATAATCATAAGATTCATACCATCATAACTAGGTTACATCGTAGCTCTAACAAAAATAAACTAAAACATAAAGAAATAATGGGGAAGAATGATAATAAGAAATAAAGAAGGCATCTTGAATCCAAGAACAAGAAGTTTGTCACCCTTTTTGTCTTCTCTTCAAGAACACCTTGAATTCTTGGCCTTTTTCTTGAGTTGTGCTCAATTTCCTCCTCCCCCTTCTTTTGCCTCTTCTCTTCTCTTAAATAGGGTTTAGGTTTAGACCTATCTCCTATCCTAGTAGAATTGGGTTTTAGAGACCTAAAACAATTGGGTTTTGAACTCCTAAATTAATTAGGTTTTGAACTCCTAATTTGATTAGGCTTTGAACTCCTAATATGATTAGGTTTTTGAATTATTTAGAAAACCCAATAACAATAAAATCTAAATACAATCATCCAAAGCCCAAGCCCGTCTTGACTCTCTTGATCTTGATATTACGATTTTGCCACACAATAAGCATCAGGTTCTCCATGTTCATTCCTTTTCTCCTTGCCTCCTTGTGCTACATAAACAAGATAAATTTAGGTAAATAAAGAGGATTTCAAATGTTTTCTCACAATTATTAAAGTTATTTATTGCCTAAAATAAGTAAAATAACTCTATAAAAATAGAGTTATCACCACCGATCTTGAGTCTAGAACTATATTGTTTACAACACACAGCTTTAAATATACAAAATTTAGTTTGCCCAAAGAAGGTTGTGAGTGATTCTTTACTCACCCTTAGTTCTTTAACTTTATCCTCACATAATAAACAAAAAAGCCAATGATAAAAAGCATAGCAATATATGCTGCGGGGATGACAGTTTTATGAATTTTGTTATTTCCTCTAACCTTGGAATTCTCATAGTCCAGAACAGTTACAATTCCATTAGTTGAGTTTGTTTTTGCTCAAAGAAATAAAAAAAAAGAAAGAAAAAAGAAACGGAAGTTAGAGAAGTGCATAATAGGTTGGAATGCAAATTGGTGATGTCAAAAGGTATCTCTTCAAGAAATTTTCAATCAGAAAAATAATTAATTAGAAGAAGATGATAAAAGAACTATAATAGCAATCACCAAATAACAAGTTGTTAATATTTTTTCTGACCTTCTGTGTTGTCTAAAGTAGTGAGTTTTAGATAAAAATCTGTTTGATATCCATTATCTTTTGAGAGTTGATTTAGATTTAAAAGAGGGCCACTCCAAACTAGGCAACGATCTTCTTTATCATAAGCATAGCCGGTACAAGAGCAGTTGCTGAAGCATGCGGATTTGCAATCTGAAGTATTGCTGACGTGCAACTGCAGTGGATTGCTGGGCAGAGAAACCCTAGAAATAGTAAGAAACCGATCTTTCTGAACACTAGTGCCATTGCTACACAGCAATTCAATTCTTCTTTCACATTTATCCGTTCCTCTTATGAATCCTGGCAGACACTCACATACAGAATCTAAAGTTTTATTGCATATGCTGAAATCACCACAGAAGGAAGTATTCCCCGCACACTTGGATAAGTAATTAATGTTCCAAGTTTGGAGATGTTGATTATATGCCTGCAGCCAAGTTTCCCGTCGCAATTTAACCGTACTTGTGAGGGCGTATTAGTGTAGTTACGATGCCATGTAACGTACTCCCCGTCAATCTCGAATATTGCAGCAAGATCACCAGCAAGTGGGCTACTCCAGTATGGTTTCGACCCCTCCATTAAGATTAGCTCTTTCTGAGGACCCAGATGCAGAGAGAAATGTCCACGAGCTGGGTCACCATGAATTTTCCATGATACTAATGACCATCCTGTTTTTGCATCATTAAGCTTCATTCCAGGCAAGAGAACACATAAAGGATAATCGAAGCTTTGCCACAAAACTTCCTCGGCCCCGTTTGTCATAATAAGATTACCTGTATCTAATAGCCTGGCGTAGGTGCCGTTGCCAGCAGAAGCGTTAGTCACCCTGTACGTCCAGCTGCCATAAGATATAACAAGATTGCCCTCCTGGTAGAAGGTGCGCACAGAGGAATTTACGCATGGGTGCTCCCCATTTGCAACCCAAACTATGACCTTTTCCGGTTTATTTGACACAAATACCACGTAAAAACTTTTCTGGGTAACGGAAATGCTGGATACCAAGACCGAAATATCCATTGGGAGAGGAGATGAAACTCGTAGTGTTTAGTAATTGGCCTGGTTGAATAGTACCAGTGGTATCAGCACTGGTGAACTGCAAACCAAGGCAGAGAAAAAATAGTAGGGAAGCAATGAGAAGGGAGATTCCATGGCTCATCTTTGATTCAGGCAGCTATGCCCCTAAGATTTCTCTCGGCGGAATTCTAGACGGGATTTTAAGGCCCTAAAGCTCGACCTGGCTCCACCTGCTAACCACTATTTCCACTTCTTCATCAATTTCCCGTACATGTCTATCCTTCTTGAACCCCAATTTCATAGATTAAAATCTTTAGCTGAAAGCTAAACAGATGAATAAGGAACAGATATTCGTTGTCCAAAAGAGCCGTGCTCGATCGTGGTGAAAATGGCTCGTGTTGAAACAGTCTTGAACAAACATTAATGAAGAAGAGTATTTTACATCATCTTACCAATGTGGTACTGTGATATCAAAGTCTTCGTACTCAAAGACGTGGTTTTAGTTTGAAGATAGATATGGCAGGAAAGTCGAGGTGTCTAGAAGAACTTCGCATCATTTCTTACGTAACTAAAAATATTGTAACCTCGTCCACCGCTGACTTGTTCACTCCCTTTGTTTTGGAAGTAAGAAAATAAAGTTTATAATAGTATCAAACTATAATATTAAATTATACAGCCAAAGACCTTAACAATGCAGTATACAACTTAAAATATTTAACAAGTATTTGAAATAAAACAGAAAAACACGTTCAGATTTTGATACAGACCAGTGATATATAACATCATTTGAAATGATGCTTAGAGCTGCATGACCAAAAGCTACAGGCCTTCAAGAATTGAGTCGGTTAGATCATTCCCCGAACAAGTTTCTGTCCTTGCAGTGTCAACTGGGTTTGTCTCCATCATATTTCTCACATTCAAGAATGCAGGTTCCTTGGGATAAGGCACAGCTACGTTTTCGTAGCTTAGCATGGTGACAACATTAGACATGATTGGTCTATCTTTTGCAATCTCTTAAACACAAAGGAGGGCTATGTTTACATATCTGAATACTGTATAAATAAAGGGTATTTTTCAATTAGTGGATCCACCAAGTTTGCTCCCTTATCATTTGTCCATAATTCCCATGCCTTAAAATTTCAAAAAGAACACAATGTCATAGAGAATTAACACTTAAATTCATAATTATTTAGTTGAAATTTCTAAAACAACTAATAAATTCTAGTATTGTACTTAGGGTTTTGAAATTCAAGACAAAGGAGTTAATAATATATTCTTTTTTAATCACAACCAATTTTGACAATCAATGAATACTCATCTATTTAACAATTTATTCTAAAGGACAAATGATAATTGTTTCACTTTTTACCAGCAAATATGTGAAAAGATACTTACATATCTGATAAGATGGAGAGAACCATTTTGATTAAGACCAATGCTTTCTTGCCACTCAAAATCTCTAAGAACAAGATGCCGAAGCTAAAGACATCATATTTGATTGAAAAAAAGACCTTCTAAGATATATTCAGGAGGCATATAGCCCTTGTACACCATTAACAAGTAAGAAAGAAGTTAGCAATTGCATGTCTTACTCATCAATTGAGGCAAATGAACATTCACATAGTACTTATTGTGACAATTTCATATTTCCTTTTTGCAATACTTATTGAGCACTGACAATTCTATTTGTATTTGCTTGTAATTCATTTCCTCCAAATATTCTTGCAATTCCAAAGCTTGAAATTTTAGGATTCATATTGTTGTCCAACATGATGTTACTAGGTTTAAAATCTCTATGAATGATTCTTAACCTAGAATACTGATGAAGATAAGCAAGTCTTTGAGCAATCCCTTCAATAATTTGAACTCGAGTTCCCCAATTTAATATCCTATGCTTTTCAAGATCTATTTCATACATATATATAATGGATGGTTAGTGGTGAAAATTTAAAGAAACATAAACATAAAGAATCAAAGGCCAACCATCATAAAAATATAAGAAATTACCCACCAAATACAAAGTAATCCAAACTTTTATTGGGTAAATATTCATATATTAGAATATTCTCATCCTTTTTGATGCAACAACCCAAAAGCTTAACATGATTCTTGTGTTGGAGCTTGGCTATGAGCATTACTTCATTTTTAAGTTCCTCCCAACCTTGTCCAAATCTTTCTGAAAGTCTTTTTATAGCCACCTCATCCCCTTTCAATAGTCTTCCCTGAAATTTTTGCATAATAGTAACCACCAAACATATTAAAAAAAAAAAAAAAAAGCCACAACCCTTAATAAATGATAATTCTAACTATAACTATCTATTTCAAGAGATGCATTCTATTGGCATGGGATGGTTCTTCTTAAGCCATGATTAGAGTCTAAACTTCCACTTTCATGTTAAGAGCAAGACATCTTTAATAATTGTTTTTATTAGATCAATAATTATCCACTCACATATAAGCCTATAAAGGATAGTTACCCAATAGTCACCAACTGATAGCCAGCATATACAACTCAGTCTTGCAAATCTCGCACACAATTAAAGTTAGGTAACAATAAAAACTGGATATTGCCTATATGTGCAAATTAACATTCAAAAAGTATTGGCTGCAAGTGTTATAACCTTGTACATAAATTCCTCATCCAAATCATTACATTAATGAACATTGAACCATACCTTGTAAACAAGCCCAAAACCACCCTTTCCCAACTTATATGCAGCCGAGAAATTATCAGTTGCAGCACAAACGCTTGCAAAACTGAATAATGGCAGTTGGACATCCCTTTTCCTACTATCTCCATGCTCTGTTGTATTGACCTTTTGGGTCATGCCCAAATCTAGCAGCAACAAATCCTCCCCTGTATGGTGAACAACACAAATCTTTTAGGATACAAAATTTAGGTTGCTAAAAAAAGGTTGTGAATGATTCCTTACTCACCCTTACTTCTTAGCTTTATCATCACATGATAAACAAAAAGGCCCATGGTAAATAGCATTACATTAGATGCTATGGGGATGACAATCTTCTGAATTTTTTTATTTCCTCTAACCTTGGAATTCTTGTATTCTGGTACTATTACAATTCCACTAGTAGAGTTTGTTTCTATTCAAAGAAATAAAAACAAAAAAAGAAAAGGAAATCAGAGAAGTACATAACATTGGGGTCGTTCAATTCATTACAGATTGGTGATGCCTAAAGGTATCTCTTTAAGAAAATTCCAACTAGAAAAATAATTAACTAAAGGAAGAAGACAAAAGAACCGAAACAATAATCACTACGTAACATGTTGATATTTTTTCTCACCTTCTATGCTGTCTAAAGTAGCGAGTTTTAGATAGAAATTTGTTTGATATTCATACTCTGATGAGCGTTGTTTCAGATCTAAGAGAAGGCCACTCCAAACTAGGCAACGATCCTCTTGATCATAAGCATAGCCGGTACACAAGCAGTTATTCAAGCATGTGGATTTGCAATCTGAAGTGTTCCTGATGGGCAACCACAGTGGATTGCTAGGTAGAACAACTCTAGAAATAGGAAGAAACTTATCTTTCTGAACCTTAGTTCTATTGCTGCACTGCAATTCAATTCTTCTCTCATATCTATACATTCCTTTTATGAATCCTGGCAGACAATCACATAGACAATTTAAAGTTTCATTGCATATATTGAAATCACCGCAAACTTACCCAGCACACTTAGATAAGTAATTGTTGGTCGACATTTGAATCTTCTCATAATATGTCACCAGATTGAGATTCCCTTTGCAATCCAACCCTACTAGTGAGGTTGTATTAGTATAGTTACGACGCCATGTAACGTACTCCGTGTCAATCTCGAATATAGCAGCAAGATCACCAACAAGCCGGCTACTCCAGTATGGTTTCGACCCCTCCATTAAGATCAACTCTTTCTGAGAACCTAGATGCAGAGAGAAAGATCCAGGAGCTAGGTCATTAACAGATCCAGAAGTCGGGTCACATTTTAGTGATAACGAATGACCATCCTATTTTAGCATCTTCAATCTTCATTCCCGGCAAGAGAACATACAAAGGATAATCGAAGCTTTGCCACAAAACTTCCTTGGCAATGTTTGTCAGTATAAGATTACCTGTATCTAATAGCCTGGCATAGGTGTCATTGCTAGCTGAAGCGTTGGTCACCCTGTACGACAAGCTGCCATCAGATATAACAAGATTGCCTTCCTGGTTGAAGGTGAGAACAACAGAGGAATTTACCATTGGGTACTCCCTGTTTGTAACCCAAACTACTTTGGAGTTAAAACTATTTATTCCAATAAACAAGTAATGCTTTTTCGAGCGATTGAAAAGACCGAAATGAAGAGAGAACCTTCCATTGGCAGAGGAGATGACACCCATGGTGTTTAGTGATTGGCCTGGTCGAATAGTATCACTGGTACGAGCACTGGTGAACTGCAAACCAAGGCAGAGTAAAAATAGGAGGGAAGCAGTAAGAAGGGAGATTCTATAGCTCATCTTTGATTCAGGCATATATGCTTTTTAGCTTTCTCTCGGCTGAATTCTAAATGGCCTTTTAAGGTTGTAGAGCTTGACCAGGCTCCACTTGCCCATGAACATTTCTACTTATTCATCAATTTTTGGAACGTATTGTTTACGCTTTTCCCTCAATTATTCTCTGCTACTATTACATCATATTTGAATTAGAAGGATAGCCCTGATCTTAGGGGACCAAGCGAGAAAAGCAAACAACTAATGCTTGCAAAAGTAGACAATGTGTAGCAAAAGTGGCATAGAAAGAAGTTTGTTGGCCTACAATTTCTAGAGGACTAGGTTTGATAGACATTCATATATGGAATAAGGCTGTAGTTGGAAGACTCTTATGGTCTCTTGTGCATAATGACTCAAACTCTTTATGGGTTAGATGGATGATAATAGGAAATTTGAAGGGAATGAATGTATTGGAAGTTGAGATGAAATAATCACTAGTTTGAAGTTAGAGGAATATTTTGCAAGTAAGAAGTGAACTCACACACCTAGTGATAGGCTTAAAGTACACTATTGCCAAAAGTTATATCATACTAAGAGAGAGTAGAGAAGATACTAAATAGACAAGACTAGTATGGAAAGAAGGAGTACCAAAACATAATTTTATATGTTGGATCATTTTGAATGACAAACTATCCACAGTAGATCATGTGACTATATGGAATAGCACAATGGACCTACAATGCAACTTTGGCCAACAAGGAAAAGAATCATAAGAACATTTATTTTTTTAATGATGATTCACAAATTACATATGGAAGGCTTTGTTAGTTATGAATGACTAAATTTGAATAATTGAACATTGGAGAGCTAAAATATGTTGGATGATCAACGCTTTCAAAAGTAAAAGTTTTGTAATGGCCCTACACAGTGTAACTTTCAAGGCTGTATTGTATCACATTTGGAGGAAGAAATAGAAGAAGATTCAATGATAAAAGTTTAGATAGTTTGACCATTATTGTTAAAATAAAAAAGGATGTGAGAGGGAAAATATCATCTATTAAGGGTGTAAAGCATATAAATTATAATATGTTCTTGCAAGAGCTTTGAAATAGCTTAAATTATGATGTTGTAACTAAATAATTTGTATTTATTTTATGGTGATATATAATTCTTGACCTTTCATAAATAAAAAATAAATAAAAACTTATGCTCACAAATGCTCGATTGACAGTGCGCTCTGTTTTATGGATAAACTTCCCTTGCTAAGCTTGCTGATAGAGAGCCTTTGTGAATCAATAAGAGAAAATGTTGTTCTTTGTTAAGCCTTTTATCAGGGCCGTTTCGTCCTGCAATTATGTTTTCAAAACCCATTTGAAGTGTTTCTATGTTCAGTTTAATGTAGTTTCTTCTATCAAGTTTTTATTTATATTGATGCACTTGCTACCTTTAGCTGTGCATGAATTTCTCTTTTTTCTTTTTTTTTTATTTATAAAATTTATCACTTTTCAAAAATTACATGGTTAAAAACACACTCTCTCTTTTGTTTTAAGCGAAGGTGTCATTGAATTAAAAACAAATAATCCTTGAGAAATTGAATCAATTTCTCAAGAACATGAAGAACACGAAGAACCCTAATAATATCTGAAAATGAAATACTTCAATTCGATGATTAGTTTGTACAAAACGATGTCTAATTTATAGACATATCACAAATGTATACAAAAGGAAATAAGAAACCCTATATCAATCTAATCTTAATTACATAATTTCAAATCTAGGTTTTGGAAACCCAATATCAATCTATATCAATCTATTTTGAATTTGAGGTTGGTGAATGATGAACCTGGACATGATTCGATAGCTTGGAGGAGGCGCTCGATCTTGGATGAGAAAGGAAACTTTTCCGGTGAGATTTGCCTATCCAGCGGTGCGCAGATCTGGTTGGAGATTGCGGATAGGAAGGCTGCGTGTCGGGGAAGAGAGGTGCAGGGCTGACGTGGACTTGAGGTGCCACGTGGACGGCTGACTATTTGATGAAGGTTGACATGGCAAGATGGGGTGCTGACGTGGCAATGTTGACGTGGACTGCTGATTTGTCTCTTAACACCCCCCCGCAAGCTGAAGGATTGCAGCGAACTGTAAGCTTGTGTTGAAGAGTGGCGAAGCGAGAGGATGATAGTCCTTTGGTAAAAATGTCAGCAGGTTGATCCACGGATGAGATGAAGTGGATATGAAGTTTGCGGTTTTTGACTCGTTCACGAACGAAGTGGAAGTCAATTTCCACATGTTTGGTACGAGCATGAAACACAGGATTTGTGGAAAGATAGAGGGCAGAAAGGTTATCGCACCATAGAGTAGGAGGAGCAGAGAGAGGATACTTCAAATCTTTGAGAAGAGCTTCAATCCAAATAAGTTCAGCAGCAGTATCAGCCAAGGATTTGAATTCAGCTTCGGTACTGGATCGAGCGACAGTTTTCTGTTTGCGGGAGCTCCACGAGATTAGATTGGATCCAAGGAAGATACAAAATCCGCCAGTGGAGCGGCGGTCATCACAGTCTCCTGCCCATCCAGCATTAGAGTATGCATGAAGTTGAGGAGAGGAGGATTTGGTGAGGAGGATCCCATAGCGAGGTGTATCTGCAAGGAATCTTAAAATACGTTTAACAAAAATCCAATGGGTGCTTGTCGGGGCATGCATATATTGACAAGCAGTATTAACCGCAAAGGCAATGTCGGGACGGGTAAGAGTTAGATATTGAAGGGCACCGACAATACTTCGATATTGAGTGGGTTCGGGTACCGGCTCACCATCATGAAGAGATGGTGGGGTACTTGTGGTGCATGGAGTTGACACTCCACGAGCATCACTCATGTTGGCACGATGAAGAATCTCGTGAACAAATTTGGCTTGGTGGAGTAAAAGGCCAGTAGAAGTGGGGAGAGCTTCGATGCCGAGAAAATAATGAAGATTACCGAGATCTTTAATATCAAATTCGGTTTGTAATTGTTTAAGAATATTTGAAGGAGGGGCATTAGGGCTTCCCGTAAAAATAATATCATCCACATATACAAGAAGGAAGACACTATATGTGGGTGTATGTTTAAAAAATAAGGAGGAGTCAGCGGTGGAGATGGAAAAACCAATGTGTTGTAAAAATTGCGATAGTTGCTGATTCCAAGCACGAGGGGCTTGTTTAAGTCCATAGAGGGAGCGACGAAGGCGACATATGTGATTAGGGTTTTGAGAATCAGTGAAACCCTGGGGTTGTTGCATGAAAACTTCCTCATTAAGGTGTCCATGGAGGAAGGCATTTTTAACGTCTAATTGACGAATAGTCCAACCGTTACTAAAAGCAAGGGATAAAAGAGTTCGTATTGTCATAGGTTTCGCTACCGGACTAAACGTTTCAGTATAATCAATACCAGGACGTTGGTGAAATCCTTTGGCAACTAATCGTGCCTTGTAGCATTCAAGGGTCCCATCAGAGCGGCGTTTAATTTTATAGACCCATTTGCAACCGATGGGTTTTATGTTGGGAGAGGAAGGGACGAGTTCCCAAGTTTGATTTTTAAGTAAGGCTGTATATTCTTCAGCCATGGCTTGGCGCCATTCAGAATGTTTGTTGGCTTCAGTGAAGCAAGTGGGTTCCTTAAGAGGATGAGACGCAACAGTCAAAGCATATGTTTGTTGACGTGTTAATGTACGTCGAGGTATGGTACCACCTTTGAGACGTGTAGTCATGGGATGAGTAGAGGAAGTAGAAGAGGGAAGTGGTGCCCTGGGTTGGGTAGGTGGTGGAGATATAGATGAGGCCGAAGTAGTTGATGGTTCTGAGGGAACCAAGGGCCTGGATGAAATGGGAATAGAGATTTGAAGAGGAATCGTGGGTGTCTCATGATTAGTGAGAGACATGGATGCCTTGTGAAATGGAAAATTATTTTCATCAAAGGAGGCATCTGCTACTATGTAGAAGCGTTTGGAGGTAAGACAGAGGCATCGGTAGCCTTTATATCCTGTTGGGTAGCCTAAGAAAACACATGGACGTGAACGAGGCTCTAATTTATGTTGAGCATATGGACGTAAATTAGGGTATACAAGGCACCCAAAAACCCTAAGATGAGATATGGAAGGTTGTTGTCCAAATAATAAGTCCCAAGGTGTTTGATTATTAATGACGGGACTTGGGAGGCGATTAATGATGTGAACCGCCGTTTCAAATGCAAAGTCCCAATATGGGAGTGGAACTTGGGCGTGATTAATCATAGAGAGCCCGGTTTCGACAATATGTCGGTGTTTTCTTTCGGCGGATCCATTTTGAAAATGTGCATAAGGACTAGAGATCCGTTGATGAATGCCTAATTTAGAAAGCATGGAAGTGAAGGCAGCGGATGTAAATTCAGAGGCCCCATCACATTGTATTGTTTTAATATGGGTTTGACATTGACGTTCCACAAATATTCAAAATTTATTGAAAATAGAAATAAATTGAGTTCGAGATTGGAATGCATAGATCCAGGTAAATTTAGAATAATCATCAATAAATGCAATATAATATTTATTTCCTGAATGAGAAATAATTGGGGCAGGTCCCCAGGTGTCAAAATGAATAAGATCGAGTGGAGCTTTTGACGTATTGTGAGTAATTGGATGAGCGTGTTTCGCACTCTTACTTAGGCGGCAAGCATGACAAATGGAATTAAGATTGCCTTCAAAATTTATTTTATTTTGTTGAAGCACTTTGAGTACAATAGGGTAATGGGCATGCCCTAGTCGAAGGTGCCATTTTTCAGGTATATTTTTGGATACATGAAGGAGAATGGGCTTGTGCTTCAATTTATTCGTTTGAAGGCGATAGAGCCCGCGATCTAGTGGTCCCTTAAGCAAAGTCCGGCCCGAAGGCAGATGCTGAACAACACAAAAATTAGGGTAAAAAATAAATGCACAGTTATTATCCCTTGTAAATTGTGACACAGATAATAATTTTTTTGAAATATTAGGGACCACTAAAACATTATTAATATTAAAATTAAAGGGGTTGGATAAGTTACCAGTATGGGTGATGGGGAGGCCCACCCCATCACCAACCGTTACTTGGTCTGCCCCTGGATAGGGCTGCAGAAAGTCCAGGCCCATTGGGTCAGGCAAGACATGGTTCGTGGCCCCGGAGTCAGGGAACCAGTCTGATAGGGTTTGGGCCGATGTTGAATCTGGGTAGGAGCCCACGGAGTCTGAGCGGGCCAACTGATTGGCCTGAGGGGTGTGGGCCTGATGTGAGTTGGACTGGGTTTATCGAGCCCGGCAAGTGGTGGCCCAGTGGCCAGATCTGCGACAGATCTGGCAGCGGGGAGCGCGGCGGTGATCGGCGGGTGGAAGAAACCTACCACCGGCCGGAGGCGGAAATGATTGGGCGTTGACCGCCGTGCTCCGCCCTGGTGGTGGAGAACGAATAGAGTTCCCGAGACGACCGCGAGACGGTGGATCGCGGTTGCTGGAGAAAGCCACCGTCGACGGCCGTTCTTGCTCCGCCAGATCGAGTTGCGCTTCCTGGGTAAGGAGGAGGCCGCGAAGATCTTCACGGGTGAGGCCTTAAGTGCGGGTGTAGACGGAGATCGCCGTCGCCAGAGGTGCAAACGGCGTTCCGAGGCCCCGAAAGAGGTGGGTGAGGTACTCGTTGTCGGAGATTACCTCACCCACTCCATTGAACTCTTCAACGAGAGCGTTGATCTCGTGCAGGAACTCGGATACGGTGCGGTGGCCTTTGGATGCGGCCTGGAGACGAAGCCGGAGGCTGGAGGCTCGAGCGGAACTCTGGGCAGCGAATTCGGCCGCTAGGGCACGCCAAACTTCGGCGGCAGTGGACTGTTTTGTCAGTTGGCTGACAATTTCGTCCGAGCAGGTGTTGAGGAGAAGGCCCAGGGCGGTCTGATCGCGTTTTTGCCATTCGAGGAGTTCCGGATTAGGAACCTGGGTAGCGGTGCCGTTGAAGTCGGTGACCGTGACATGGGTCGGCGGAGAGGGTACTGATCCGTCGATTATTGGCAGCAGTTCCGTCGCACGGAGATATGGAAGAATCCGAGCCTTCCAAACAAGGTAGTTGGGACCTTGTAGCCTCACAGAAGCAGCCGGAATGGAGATTTGGCCGGAATTCCCAACAGCGGGCATGGGGGATGCAGCAAAATCGGGTTGTGATTGCGCCATTGGAGTCGAGGATGAAGAGGATCGAATTGGGCGTTAACCTGTGGCGATACGAACTCTTTTATCCCTTGCTTTTAGTAACGGTTGGACTATTCGTCAATTAGACGTTAAAAATGCCTTGAGAAATTAAAAACAAATTAAAAACAAATAATCCTTGAGAAATTGAATCAATTTCTCAAGAACATGAAGAACACGAAGAACCCTAATAATATCTGAAAATGAAATACTTCAATTCGATGATTAGTTTGTACAAAACGATGTCTAATTTATAGACATATCACAAACGTATACAAAAGGAAATAAGAAACCCTATATCAATCTAATCTTAATTACATAATTTCAAATCTAGGTTTTGGAAACCCCATATCAATCTATATCAATCTATTTTGAATTTGAGGTTGGTGAATGATGAACCTGGACATGATTCGATAGCTTGGAGGAGGCGCTCGATCTTGGATGAGAAAGGAAACTTTTCCGGTGAGATTTGCCTATCCAGCGGTGTGCAGATCTGGTTGGAGATTGCGGATAGGAAGGCTGCGCGTCGGGGAAGAGAGGTGCAGGGCTGACGTGGACTTGAGGTGCCACGTGGACGGCTGACTGTTTGATGAAGGTTGACATGGCAAGATGGGGTGCTGACGTGGCAATGTTGACGTGGACTGCTGATTTGTCTCTTAACACATTGCACATGGGATTTGTAATGAAGAATTTGAAAAAAAATGTTAATTATTATTTATGATGCGAATCTTATGGTGGGCTTAAGCGAGCTCAGGTTAAGAAAATATGTAAAAATCATTTTTTTGGTGTTTTTGGATTTTCTGTGGGAAAAGTGAGTGTTGGTAGGGAGGAAAGGAGAAAAAACGAAAATATAAAGAACAAAAATAAAAAGATAAATGTTCGGTGAAATTCTAAATGCAAGTGAACATGTCGAACAAGTAATATAATGATAACAAAGATATCGTCCCACAGAGATTGGTGATTACTAGACCAACTAATTACTAACGGTGAATAACTCCTAGAATTTATCTAACAAACCAAATTGATAGATGATAGATTAACTAACTAAATCTAAGAAAACTAAATACAAGAAATATGTTAGAGCATATGATTTCACCATAATTACTAGGTATTAATATTGATTATTTATGCTTGCAAGATGGATAATATCTATGTGATGGCGGAACTTCCTAATTTATTACTATTCTATGTCTAGGTATAGCAAACATACTTAGTTCATTAATTCACTATATCTCTATATGTGAATTGAAACAAACCAAATGCATTAGGATCTATGAACATTCCTAGTTTACACCGAAAGCCACACAAACAATATGGTATATGTCTATCCATATTTAATTTATGGTTACAAATTACAAGAAACAACTGCATATCATCTCCTATCGGTCTCAAACATGCAAATCAGATCATTCAAGTGGTAGCTAATCACTTAAAAGCATTAAACACAGTAATATGTAACTTCACATAAACAAAATATGTTACAAAGCATAATAATCATAAGATTCATATCATCATAATTAGGTTACGTCATAGCTCTAACAAAAATAAACTAAACATAAAGAAATAATGAGGAAGAACAATAATAAGAAACAAAGAAGGCATCTTGAATTTAAGAACAAGAAGTCTGTCACCCTTTTTGTTTTCTCTTCAAGAAAACCTTGAATTCTTGGCCTCTATCTTGAGTTGTGCTCAATTTCCTCCTCTTTTTTGCCTCTTCCTTTCTCTTAAATAGGGTTTAGGTTTAGACCTATCTCTTATTCTAGTAGAAGTGGGTTTTGGAGACCAAAGACAATTGGGTCTTGAACTCTTATAATAATTAGGCTTTGAACTCCTAATATGACTAGGTTTTCTAATTTAATTAGAAAACCTAATAACAATGGAAAATCTAAAGTCCAAGCCCATCTTGATTTTCTTGATCTTGATATTTTGACCATATTTTGTTATATAATAAACATCAAGTTCTCCATGCTTATTCTTTTTCTTCATGCCTCCTTATGCTACAAAAACAAGACAAATTCAAGTAAATAAAGAGGAATTCAAATATTTCTCATAAGCATTGTATTATTTATTGCTAAAAATAGTTAAAATAACTCTATAAAAATAGAATTATCAATAGATGCCAACAAACTCCAAGACGTAAAGGCAACGCCAACAGTCAAGGACCACCACCAATCCCGGGCAAGAATTGAATAAATTATGCAAAAGTTGATCACACAACTTTGGGGTTTCTATTCTCTGGAAAAACAAGTTTGCTTACAACTAAAATAATGCTCCCTTTAAATAGGCAACTAAACCTGATCCTAGAAGGAGCATGGTAAATCAGGAATCCTTAAAACCTAATTCTAGAAGGATCCTGACAAATCGAGAATCCCTAAAATTAAGGAAGTCTTAACAAATATGGATTCTGACAAATAAGTGATTCCTAAACAAATCAGAGATCTAACAAGTATGGAAATCCAAATAAATCAGGAACCTAGACAATTAACGAAAACCAAATAAAAGGAAATATTCTCAGACAATAAATTAAACCTAAAAAATTAAGGACTCAACAACTATTTAGGAAACCCCCCATATTAAAGCCTGTAGAGATGCTATGGAATATTCTTGGGCTACTTCTTCAACCTTGGCCTTCTTGGACCCATTGGATTATGTTGTGAACCTCTCAATTCTTTGATGTTGGAACTCGTGATATTAGGCCTTAAGTGCATCCACATCAGTTTATAATTCATGTTGATTATAAAGTTGTTTCTATGTTTTGAGGTCTTTTTAGTAAACTAGTTAAAAGTTTTAGTGATTTCAAGTTGATAATTTATTAACATTAAACAATTAGAAATTTATGTAATAATCTTAATTTATTTATTCAATTATAAAAGCGATTAAAGGAAAGGAAATGTTGAGCTATCTCTACAAATCCATAAGTAAAGTCCAATTGTTGAACCAAATAACTTTGTAGACTCAAATCTTTAGGTGAAAGCTACTTTGTTGGCATGGATTAAAAGAGGCATGACCTATCCAAAGGCATCTTGACTTAGTCTACCCATCTTGACTTAGTCTTCCTATAATTAGCAATCAAGCAAGTTGGACTTCTCTATCAAGAAAATTTGAATTGGAATGGCTTAAAAGTCTATTCTTCTACCCGTTGTTGCTGATCAATCCTCTCTTTTGTTGCATTCCATTCCTCACTTGGGCCTTGTTTTATAGGTTGAGTGGAAATTGAGAAGAAAGTAGAATCTCTGACAATCATTTGGATACGTGTTGTAGAGAAACAACAAAGCATCTTTCCCAAGGAAAAATAAATTGGTGGCTACCAGCAAATTTAAGACAGCCTAGAACGAGCCTCTAATTTAGTCAAAACCTAAAACATCAAGCCATCAACAATTTTTCAAAGAAGTAGAAATTTAAGTCTCAAGTCTGTACAAATGTTGCGTAGTCAAGAAGTGGGTCAACCATGACTCATCTAATTGATTAGAAGACTATCCATGTGACATTTAAAGCATCATATTACGATGAAAACCACACATACTATGACTATGTACATTTCACAAAAGATCCCATCGGTGTATCAACTGCATTGAAACTAATCTATTTATTCCCAGTTCATCATATTGCTGTACCGGTAGCTTGCCACCATGTGGTAGACTTGTGCCTTTTTTAACATTCAAACAGATTATGTAGAAACCATCCAACTTCCACCTTCAAAAATTAAAGTGTGTATTGGCCTTTATATTAGCAGGGATCAACTATCCTTTCCACCGCTTAAATTGAGTATGATTGATTCTTCAAGGGAAAGCCAATGAATGTTCAGGTCCTCTTTTGGATAGGCAGATTCACCGTACCTAATTTTGATAGTTTCATGGTGGGGACCCAAAAAGCATCTATATTGCTATTCTTCAAACTTGTCAATTACCTTTTTCTTTGTTCTAGGCATACTGTAGCCCTTAATAAAACAAAAAGAGGAGATATTTCATAGTCATTTCTCCATTTCACATTTTCGATCTTTTTCTTAGATGACTTCTCTTAGGAAAAAGCCAATGTGCTGTGGACGTGAAATTTTGGCCTGCGTTTCCAGGATTATTCCAGGACTTGAAAAATCAGCACACACCTTTTGACTTTACATGTTCATTCGACATTTTTAGAGGACGATGCAGCTCCTCTGTGGATGCTGATTAAGTCCACCGGGCACTAATTACCCTTTTCTTTGTTCTAGGCATACTGTAGCCCTTAATAAAACATCATAGTCGTTTCTCCATTTCATATTTTCAATCTTTCTCTTAGATGACTTAGGAAAAAGCCAATGTGCTGTGGACGTGAAATTCTGGCCATCGTTTCCAGGATTAATCCAGGTCTTGGAAAATCGGCACACACCTTTTGACGATTGGAATAATTTTTACATGTTCATTCGACATTTTTAGAGGACGATCCTGCTCATCTGCGGATGCTGGTTAAGTCCCCCGGGCACTAATTCATCAATCAGCATTTGAGCCTGCTAGGGTTTTTCCATGTCACTATTGCTGTCAGTCCTACGCAATATTGAATTTATGATTAAAACTTTTACAATTCATTCAAGTTGACACGTCTTATTATATTTTAGGTACTAAGATTTTGATACGATCAAAGTATTTCTTTTCTAAGTTTCCAAGAAACAAGGGATATATTATCTAGAGTTTCACTTTTGTCAATCACTACTAATTTGTCCTTATTAAACTTAAATGCAATTTTTAATTTTTCTTGATAATAAATTCATAACAATTAAGTGCTTTACATTGAACTTATGGAAGGTTAAATCTATCCTTTGATTTGATTCGTTATAAAAAATTAAGAGTAGACTAACTGCCCAACTCGTGCCATCAAAATTAGAACTAACTGCCTTGCTAGTACACTAGAACTGGAAGTAACCACCTAGCTTGCAGCATGAGTGTTTAATTTTTTTTTCTCACAAAATTGACAATCTTATATCTGCTATAAGCACAGTTAAAACAAGAATTTCTATAATAATAGCAGAAATTTATATGAAAAAAATATTAATAAATTAAAAATAGAACAATAAGAACACAAAGAGAATTGAAAAATACTTGATATTTTTTAATGATCTCGGAGTACAATTAGACTACTTTTTTATAGTGATTGAAAACTAAACATAATCCATTTCATACTTAGGAGGAATTTATATAAAATTTATTCTTAATTGTTTGGTAAAAACACTAAATATTTAAAAAATTTGAGCTGAAATTTCATCTATGGAATTGATGATCCTTCTAATTTTTCATTGCAATCAATTAGCCATTTTATTTTTGACCTTTTGGGTCATGCCCAAACCTAACAGTAACAAATCCTCCCTTGTATCACAAACAACACACATATTTAAATATACAAAATTTAGTTTGCCCAAAGAAGATTGTGAGTGATTCTTTACTCACTCTTACTTCTTTAACTTTATCCTCACATAATAAATAAAAAGGCCGATGAAAAATAGCATAGCAATATATGCTGCAGGGATGACAATTTTATGAATTTTGTTATTTTCTCTAACGTTGGAATTCTTATATTCTGGAACCGTTATAATTCCATTAGTTGAGTTTGTTTCTGCTCAACGAAATAAAAAATAAAAAAAGAAACGGAAGTCAGAGAAAGTCAGAGAAGTATATAATAGATCGGAATTCAAATTGGCATGTCTAAAGTATCTCTTCAAGAAATTTGCAATCAGAATTAATTAGAAGAAGAAGACAAAAGAACTGTAACAGCAATCACCAAAAAATAAGTTGTTAATATTCTTTTTGACATTCTATGTTGTCTGAAGTAGTGAATTTCATATAGAAATCTGTTTGATGTCCATTATTTGTTGAGAGTTGTTTCATATCTAAAAGGGGGCCAATCCAAACGAGGCAACAATCTTCTTTATCATAAGCATAGCCGGTAAAAGAGCAGTTGCTGAAGCATGAGGATTTGCAATCTGAAGTATTGCTGACGTGCAACTGCAGTGGATTGCTGGGCAGAAACTCTAGAAATAGTAAGAAACCGATCTTTCTGGATACTAGTGCCATTGCTACACTGCAATTCAATTCTTCTCTCACATTTATTCGTTCCTCTTGTGAATCCTGCAGACAGTCACATAAAGAATCTAAAGTTTCATTGCATATACCGAAATCACCGCAGAAGGATGTATTCCCCCCACACTTGGATAAGTAACTGCAGTTCCACGTTTTGAGATGTTGATTATATGTCTGCCGCCAAAGGCTCCCGTAGCAATCCAACCGTATTAATTGATAGAATATCCACGTAAAACTTTTCCGAGTTATTGAAAGCAAGTAGACCAAGACAAAAATTTCCATTGGGGGAGGAGATGAAAGTCGTAGTGTTTAGTAATTGGCCTGGTCGAACAGTACCAGTGGTATCAGCATTGGTGAACTGCAAACCAAGGCGGAGTAAAAATAGCAGGGAAGCAAAAAGAGGGGAGATTCTACGGATTATCTTTAATTCAGGCAGCTATGCTCCTTAGATTTCTCTTGGCGGAAACCTAGCGGCCTTTTAAGGGCGTAGAGCACGACCAGGGTCCCACTTGCTCAGGAGGATTTTCACCTTTTCATAAATCTTCCGGTCCCTCAATTTTGGGACGTATCGTTAACCACTCACTGCTATTTATTACATCACCTTCCTTGTTCTTCTTTATTGAATTCAGTGGTTTCATATGTACTAGTGAATTAGTGGGAGACAGTCCTGCCCGGCCTTCACGGAACAAGACGACGAAAGCAGACAACTAATGCATGAAAATGCTCGCCGAACAGTGCACTGCGTTATGTGGAGAAACTTCGTGGCATTCCTTAAATACCTAAAAGTATTATAACCTCTTCCAACTCTGAATTGTTCACTTCCTTTGAATTTAACTAAGAAAATGAAGTTTTTAGTATTATCAAAATTATAGCAATAGGATTATATAGCCAAAGACTCAGCAATGAAATACCCAACTGAAACGATTTACTAAGTGTAAAATAAAGCTGAAAAAGAAGTGCAGATTACGATATAGATCACTGTTATATAAATTCGATCAAGATGATGCTTATGGCTAGACTACCAAAAGCTATCGGCCTTCCATAATTGACTTTGTTACATCATTCACCGAACAACTTTCTGGCCTTCTAGTGTCAACTGGGTTCATCTTCACCATACATCTCACATTCAAGAACGCAGGTTCCTTGGGATAAGGTACAACTACATTTTCATCACTAAGCATTGTCACAACGTCAGACATGGTTGGTCTATCTTCTGCACTCTCTTGAACACAAAGAAGACCTATGTTTACAAATCTCAACACCATATGAATGGAGGGTATGTTATCAAGTAGTGGATCCACCAAATCTGCTCCTTTATCATTTGTCCATAATTCCCATGCCTAGTTCAAAAAAGAACACAATATAATAGACAATTAGAATAACACTTAATGCTTTCATAATTATTTGGTTTAAATTTTTTAAACAACTAATAAGTTCCATCACTAAACTTAATGTCTTGAAAGTCTTTAAAAATGCAGCTAAAATATTTTTTTATCACTACCAATTTTGACAACCAATGAATACATATCTTTTAAACAACTTATTCTTAAAAAATGATTAAGAAATGTTTCACTTTCTACCAACAAAAATGTAAATAGATACTTACATATGTGATAAGATTGAGTGAACGAGTTTGATTAAAACCAGTGCTTTTCTTGCCACTCAAAATCTCCAACAACAAGATGCCAAAACTAAAAACATCATATTTGATTGAAAAAAGACCTTCCAGAATATATTCAGGGGGCATATAACCGCTGCACACAATTATCAAGTAAAAGAAAAGTTAGTAATTGCTTGTCTTACTTGTAAGTTGGTGCACATGAATATTATCATAATATCATTTGTCATAATTCTTTTGCAATACTTACTAAGTGCCAACAATCATATTTGTATTTGCTTGTAATCCATTTCCTCTAAATATTCTTGCCATTCCAAAATCTGAAATTTTAGGATTCATATCGATGTCCAACAAGATGTTGCTAGGCTTCAAATCTCTATGAATGATTCGTAATCTAGAATACTGGTGAAGATAAGCAAGTCCTTGAGCAATTCCTTCAATAATTTGAATGCAAGTTCCCCAATTCAATGTCCTACGTTTGTCAAGATCTATTTCATACATAAATATAAGGGATAGTTAGTGTGGTAAATTCAGAAGCACAAAAGTATCAAAAAAAAAAAAAAAAAGCCAAAGACAAAGAAATATAAAAATATGATAAATCACTAACCAAATAGGAAGAAATCCAAACTTTTATTGGGCAAATATTCATATACTAGTATCTTTTCATCTTTTTCAATGCAGCAACCAAATAGCTTAACAAGATTCTTGTGCTGGAGCTTGGCTATGATCATTGTTTCATTTTTAAGCTCCTCCCAACCTTGTCTAGATCTTTTGGAGAGTCTTTTTATAGCCACCTCATCCCCTTTCAATAGTGTTCCCTAAAAGTTTTTGCATGGGAGAAATCATTAATCATATTCAACAAAAATAAGCCACATTTACCAAAAGACCCATAATAAACGGCAATTCTTGCTCTCCATTTCAAGTAGATATATTCTATTGAGTCAGGATCCTTGTTTTTGCCTTACTGAAGAGCAAGGAAACCCTAATAATTGAACAAATTATTATCCTCTTACAGATTAAATCAATTATTATCCACTCCACATCATAGTTTCAAAGAAATTGACCTATACCTTGTAAACAGGCCCAAAACCACCCTCTCCTAACTTATTTGCAATTGAGAAATTATCAGTTGCAGCACAAACACTTGCAAAATTGAATAACGGCATTTGAACATCTCGTTTTCTATCATCTTCATCCTCTGCAGTAGTGGCCTTTTGGGTCATGGCCAAATCTAATAGTAACAAATCCTCTCCTATATCACAAACAACAAACAGCATTAAATATACAAAATTTAGTTTGCCCAAAGAAGGTTGTGAGTGATTCTTTACTTACCCTTACTTCTTAACCTTATCCTCACATGATAAACAAAAAAGCCAATGATGAAAAGCACAGCAATAGATGCTGGGGGGATGACAATTTTCTGTAGTTTGTTATTTCCTCTAACCTTGGACTTCTCATATTCCAGAACAGTTACAATTCCATTAGTTGAGTTTGTTTCTGTTCAAAGAAAAAAAAAAAAAAAAACAGAAGTTAGAGAAGTGCATAATAGGTTGGAATGCAAATTGGCGATGTCTAAAGGTATCTCTTCAAGAAATTTTCAATCAGAAAAATAATTAATTAGAAGAAGAAGATAAAAGAGTTGTAACAAAAATGACCAAGTAACAAGTTGTTAATATCTTTTCTGACCTTCTGTGTTGTCTGAAGTAGCGAGTTTAAGATAAAAATCTGTTTGATATCCATTATCTATCGAGAGTTGTTTTAGATGTAAAAGAGGGCCACTCCAAACTAGGCAACGATCTTCTTTATCATAAGCATAGCCGGTACAAGAGCAGTTGCTGAAGCAAGCGGATTTGCAATCTGAAGTATTGCTGACGTGCAACTGCAGTGGATTGCTGGGCAGAGAAACCCTAGAAATAGTAAGAAACCGATCTTTCTGAACACTAGTGTCATTGCTACACTGCAATTCAATTCTTCTTTCACATTTATCCATTCCTCTTATGAATCCTGGCAGACACTCACATACAGAATCTAAAGTTTTATTGCATATGCTGAAATCACCACAGAAGGAAGTATTCCCCGCACACTTGGATAAGTAATTAATGTTCCAAGTTTGGAGATGTTGACTATATGTCTGCAGCCAAAGGTTCCCGTCGCAATTTAACCGTACTTGTGAAGGCATATTAGTGTAGTTACGACGCCATGTAACGTACTCCCCGTCAATCTCGAATATTGCAGCAAGATCACCAGCAAGTGGGCTACTCCAGTATGGTTTCGACCCCTCCATTAAGATTAGCTCTTTCTGAGGACCCAGATGCAGAGAGAAACGTCCAGGAGATGGGTCACCATGTGTTTTCCATGATACTAATGACCATCCTTTTTTTGCATCTTTAAGCTTCATTCCAGGCAAGAGAACACATAAAGGATAATCGAAGCTTTGCCACAAAACTTCCTCGGCCCCGTTTGTCATAATAAGATTACCTGTATCTAATAGCCTGGCGTAGGTGCCGTTGCCAGCAGAAGCGTTAGTCACCCTGTACGTCCAGCTGCCATAAGATATAACAAGATTGCCCTCCTGGTAGAAGGTGCGCACAGAGGAATTTACGCATGGGTGCTCCCCATTTGCAACCCAAACTACGACCTTTTCTGGGTTATTTGATACAATGACCACGTAAAACTTTTCTGGGTAACCGAAATGATGGATACCAAGACCGAAATATCCATTGGGAGAGGAGATGAAACTCGTAGTGTTTAGTAATTGGCCTGGTCGAATAGTACCAGTGGTATCAGCACTGGTGAACTGCAAACCAAGGCAGAGTAAAAATAGCAGGAAAGCAATGAGAAGGGAGATTCTATGGCTCATCTTTGATTCAGGCAGCTATGCTCCTTAGATTTCTCTCGGCGGAATTCTAGACGGACTTTTAAGGCCCTAAAGCTCGACCTGGCTCCACCTACTCACCACTATTTCCACTCCATCAATTTTCCGGTCCCGTCCAGCCTGAGCAGAAAAGTCGTAGAATTGAAGTCTCAAGTCTATACAAATGGCGCGTAGACAAGAAGGGGGTTAAACCACCTCTGTAGGAAGCTTGAGGCGCGCCAGCACAACACGCAGTGTTTGGTCAAAATTTTCTGCCGAGGCAATGCTACTCCGCCTTCCTCCGCGACAGAGAAAGGGTCAACTTCGGCTCTCCCCTTTTCATTTTACTTTCGGTGTAAAGTTTTCAAATATCTTGCAAAGACTGCTTTTCTTCTAAACTCCAAGAATCTACACTCTCAACGTGACATTCGGGCGATCTTTTCCTGGATTCTTCCAAGGGTTAGAAAATCAGTCCTTTAACTTTTTGACAACTTGAATTGATTTGAAATGTTCAAATGAAAATTTTGTGGCCGGTGCTGCTTAAGCCTGCCGGGCACTAATTCATCAATCAGCATTCAAGCCTGTTAGTGTTTTTCCTTGCCCCAATTGTTGTCCGTCTCACGCAATATTGAATTTATGATTAAAACCCTTCCTCATCATCCAAGTTATCACACCTAATTATATTAAGTAGTAAACTCTTAATTTCTTTTCTTCACAAATTGTTGATACAATCAAAATATTAGTTCTTTAAGTTTTTAGAAAACATAAGATTTCCTTTCTAAATCACTGTTGATTTATCTTTATTAAATTTGAATACACTTTTTAATGTTTTTAATTATAAATTAATAACAAGCAGGTGTTCTATGCTGACCTTATGGGCGTTAGTGCTATCCTTTGATTTGATTGGTTATTAACAATTAGTTATGGCCTAGTTGTCCACGTTAAGACACCTGAATTAGATACTAATTGCCCAACTCATGGCACAAGAATCAAAATTAACTACCTAGGAATCAGGAATAATTGTCCAACCACTACTTTTTATGTCCACTATTCGGTAAATTTTATATGCAAGTGAACATGTCGAACAAGTAATATAATGATAAGAAAGATATCGTCCCATAGAGATTGGTGATTAGTAGACCAACTAATTACCAATGGTGAATAACTCCTAGAATTTATTTAGCAAACCAAATTGATAGATGATAGATTAACTAACTAAGTCTAAGAAAACTAAATACAAGAAATATGTTAGAGCATCCGATTTCACCATAATTACTAGGTATTAATATTGATTATTTATGCTTGCAAGAGAGACAATATCTATTTGATGGCGGAACTTCCTAATTTATTTATTATCCTATGTCTAGGTATAGCAAACCTACTTAGTTCATTAATTCACTATATCTCTATATGTAAATTGAAACAAACCAAATGCATTAGGATTTATGAACATTCCCAGTTTACACCGAAAGCCACACAAACAATATGGTATATGTCTATCCATATTTAATCTATGGTTGCATATTACAAGAAGCAACTGCATGCTCTTTCCTGTCGGTCTCTAACATACAAATCAAGTCATCTAAGTGGTAGCTAATCACCTAAAAGCATTAAACTCCGTAATATGTAACTTCACGTAAATAAAATATCTTGCAAAACATAATAATCATAAGATTCATACCATCATAATTAGGTTACATCGTAGCTCTAACAAAAATAAACTAAAACATAAAGAAATAATGAGGAAGAATGATAATAAGAAATAAAGAAGACATCTTGAATCCAAGAACAAGAAGTCTATTACCCTTTTTGTCTTCTCTTCAAGGAAACCTTGAATTCTTGGCCTCTTTCTTGAGTTGTGCTCAATTTCCTCCTCCTCCTTTCTTTTGTCTCTTCTCTTCTCTTAAATAGGGTTTAGGTTTAGACCTATCTCTTATCTTAGTAGAAGTGGGGTTTTAGAGACCTAAAATAATTAGGTTTTGAACTCCTAATTTGATTAGGCTTTGAACTCCTAATATGATTAGGTTTTCTAATTATTTAGAAAACCTAATAACAATAAAATCTAATAACAATCATCCAAAGCCCAAGCCCATCTTGACTCTCTTGATCTTGATATTACGATTTTGCCACACAATAAGCATCATGTTCTCTACGTTCATCCTTTTTCTCCATGCCTCCTTATGCTATATAAACAAGACAAATTTAGGTAAATAAAGAGGAATTCAAATATTTTCTCATAAGCATTGCATTGTTTATTGCCTAAAAATAGGTCAAATAACTCTATAAAAATAGAGTTATCAAAACCCCCAAACTTAACATTTTGCTAGTCCTCTAGCAAAAGCAATAAACAATATACGTTTTAGATAAAACCCCTTCATGATATTCTCCCATAATTGCTCAACTTAACAATTCAAAGAAAAATATAGCTTTCATCCAAACATCACAATTGTTTTGTAAGATAAGATAGACTCTTAACTATGTTAACCACGTTGGTGTGTGAGTCCTTATCTTTTCAATTATATGCACTCCAAATAGATCCACATTAATATGCAATCTCTCAAAATCTTTAACCAAACCTCAAAGGTTTGTTTTTCATTCCTCTTTCCACTAATGTAGGCTAATCCTCTAACCAAGAATCAATAGGACTTTATAAGCTTGTAATGTAAGGTTGGGCTAGGGGTAAGATGAAAGTCATTTAGGCTTAATTCACCCATGAACACATTGCTTTCTAGGATCTAATTTGACCTTTTGTCACTTTCTTTCTTTTCTTTTTCTTTTTTAGCAAATGATCTTTCTATCACCACTTCTCTCATTCTTTTCTTCCCAAAAATACTTGATTTCACTTGGATTTTGACACTCACAAAAGTTACAATCATGCTTGCAATAATAAAGCAAGTAGTAGGACTAGAAATGTAACCATTATAATCTTATCTTGCTGATGATAACCAACTACTATGCAAAAGCCAGTTTATGAACCTTAAGTGGCTTAAATTTGACAATAAGCAATAAGAGAATTCCAATCTTGGATAGATGTTGCATTTCCCTTTTTTTTTTTTTTTTTTTTTTTTTTTTTTTTTTTTGCCTTCACAAAAGCAACATATTATGCTACATAATCATTGCAATCAACATCCTTCCCATATAACATCCTTCCCCTCAACTTCTCTTCACTCAAATAGACTTATATCCTAAAAATCAATATGTTCAAGGGTGCGGGATGAAAAGATAATTTGTCAAAGGCTCAAAAGTATATATATATGTGGGTGTCAAAAAAAAATGGATAAGAATCAAGGCTCAATGGGGTGAATGATAATAAATAAATAGGGTTGGCTTGAAAGGCTCAAACGATCCAAAGAATGGCCTAAATCATTTTCTCAATTAGATGTAACCTAGGATTTCGCCTCAAGAGGAAATCAAACAAATTCTAAGATCCAAATGAGATTTAAGAAAATCACATACTTCACATGAATGTTTTCTAGAGATACACATAATTTCAAAAATGAAGGACTTTTAGTGCTCAATAGATGGATCAACATAATCAGAATCACACTTAACTCACACCATAATTGTAGGTTTAAACAAAATCTATATCTTCCAAAGAATCACCAAGAATTCACAACATGGGATGTAATCATCACATAAGAAAAAATTTCAATCAGATTTAGCACAAAGGCTCTTTCCTTACCCCTAAACTTGAATGAAACATTGTCCTCAATGTAAAAACAAAAGAAAGCAATCATAAAGAAGAAATAGGAACTCCCTTAATTGTAGGTCATATCCATGTAGAGCTTTGAGGAGATGGTGATGACAAAACTTCCAGCAAAAGACTAAAATGAAAATGCTTGGGTTGCCTCCCAAGAAGCGCTTGCTTTATAGTTTTCAGCCAAACTATCCTGGATGTTGTTGCTCAAGGAGGATGAAACTCCAACAGTTTCGGAGACAGCTTATGTTGCATAATGGTTGAGCATTCTGCAATCAACTCTACTGTCTCATATATTTCCAACTTCCTTTTGTTCTCCAATATCGCTTTCAAAAAAATTTCGTAACTGAACATTTGAGTTGAAGCATCTGCAAAAGGAATGTTAATGTGCAATTTTGAAGATATATCAATGAATTCCAAAAACTGCTTATCTTTTTCACATTGCTGGAGTCTTGGGGGAGATGGAGTTTGAGGCATAAAAGGTATCGGATTTTCTAGAACAAGCTTGCTCCTAGGTGCCTCCTCAAGTTGTATGCTGACATCTTTATCATTATCTTTGAAACTCTCCTTGTCAACATCAACTTCTCCCACTTGCTTGCCACATGTTACGGTTATTGCCTCTGTGGTATCTATAGGGTTTTTCTCCACATTGCTTGGCAAAAGACCTTCCTGATTCTCTGAGATTTTGTTGATTAGCTGACTCATCTGCACCTCTAATTTTCGGATTGAAGCTTCTTATCTTTGAAAGCTTGCTTCTTGATTATGAAATTTTGCTTCAATCCCCTTTGTAAAGTTCTGGGTGGTGATGGCTAGCTCATTGATCATGTCCTCAAAGTTAGGTTTCACCTCTTCTGTTTGCATAAATGTTGGTTGCGGTCTCATCTCATTTGGGTTACTCCATGAAAAAGTTTGATGGTTGTGCCATCCCAGATTGTACGTGTTGGAGTAATAATCATTTTGTGACATGTTAGGAATCCCAACAAAATTAGCATAATCATTATAATGAGCATAAGGGTTACTTACTTGACATTCTATGCTCTCATGTTCTCCACCACAAAATTCACATGATCTACTCTGATGTCTCACAATTGGAGTATTTAGGTTGTCTATCTTCTCATTGAGCACTTCCAATTGTGTAGACATTATGGTGAAGATATCTACTTCATGGACTCCACTTGCTTGATGCATTGGTAGTCTCTCAGTAGACAATTGATAATTATCAAATGTCATCTCCTCTAGGAGGTTAAATGCCTCTTCTGGTGTTCTACTATGTAAGTCCTCTCCTGCAGTGATATCAATTACAAAATGAAGATTTGTACTACACCCATCATAGAAAGTTTGTACTTGTAACCAAATGGGTAGTCCATGATCTGGACATCTCCTCATAAGTTCCTTGAATCTTTCCCAAGCTTCATACAATGATTCATTGTCCATTTGCATAAAACTAGTAATATTGTTATGCATTTTTGTAGATTTCGCCAAAGGAAAGAACTTAAGCAAGAAATTTATTAGCCAAATCATCCCATGTAGTAATCAATCTTGCAGGAAGAAAAGAGAACCAATTTTTAGCTGTATCTCTAAGAGAAAATGGAAATAGCCTTAACCTGATAACATCCTTTGTAACTCCATGATCTCCAATCATGTCACAAAATTCAAGGAATGCTTCAATGTGAGCTTTTGGATCCTCATTTGGTAGCCCACTATATTGCACAGATTTTTTAAGCATCTTGATGAGCACGGGCTTGATCTCAAAGTTATTTGCCTGAATTGCCTCCTTTGGAATCTTGATGTGGCACTCCAAAATGTTGGTATAACATAGTCTTTTAAAAGTCTATGTGTACCATCATATCTCTCCATCCTTGTTGCTTAATCTTTCTACAATAGCAACTTAACAAAGACTTTTTTTTTTTCAAGAAAAAAAATAAAGAAAAATAAAAATAAAACAAAAAATGATTTTTTTTAACAACTAAAAAAAAAGATTTTTTTTTCAAGAATTAAAAGAAACGATTTTTTTTTTATTTTTCAAGAATTAAAAGAAACGATTTTTTTTTATTTTTCAAGAATTAAAAGAAACGATTTTTTTGTTTTTCAAGAATTAAAAGAAAAAAAAATGATTTTTTCTTAAAAGAAAATAAAAGCTAGATTAAACCTAATAATTATTCGGTATTAATATTAATTAGCAGTAAAATAACCAATCCCCTGCAACGGCGCCAAAAACTTGTTCGGTGAATTTTATATGCAAGTGAACATGTCGAACAAGTAATATAATGATAAGAAAGATATCGTCTCACAGAGATTGGTGATTACTAGACCAACTAATTACCAACGGTGAATAACTCCTAGAATTTATTTAGCAAACCAAATTGATAGATGATAGATTAACTAACTAAGTCTAAGAAAACTAAATACAAGAAATATGTTAGAGCATCCGATTTCACCATAATTACTAGGTATTAATATTGATTATTTATGCTTGCAAGAGAGACAATATCTATGTGATGGCGGAACTTCCTAATTTATTTACTATCCTATGTCTAGGTATAGCAAACCTACTTAGTTCATTAATTCACTATATCTCTATATGTGAATTGAAACAAACCAAATGCATTAGGATTTATGAACATTCCAGTTTACACCGAAAGCCACACAAACAATATGGTATATGTCTATCCATATTTAATCTATGGTTGCATATTACAAGAAGCAACTGCATGCTCTTTCCTGTCGGTCTCTAACATACAAATCAAGTCATCTAAGTGGTAGCTAATCACCTAAAAGCATTAAACTCCGTAATATGTAACTTCACATAAATAAAATATCTTGCAAAACATAATAATCATAAGATTCATACCATCATAATTAGGTTACATCGTAGCTCTAACAAAAATAAACTAAAACATAAAGAAATAATGAGGAAGAATGATAATAAGAAATAAAGAAGACATCTTGAATCCAAGAACAAGAAGTCTGTCACCCTTTTTGTCTTCTCTTCAAGGAAACCTTGAATTCTTGGCCTCTCTCTTGAGTTGTGCTCAATTTCCTCCTCCTCCTTTCTTTTGCCTCTTCTCTTCTCTTAAATAGGGTTTAGGTTTAGACCTATCTCTTATCTTAGTAGAAGTGGGGTTTTAGAGACCTAAAACAATTGGGTTTTGAACTCCTAATTTGATTAGGCTTTGAACTCCTAATATGATTAGGTTTTCTAATTATTTAGAAAACCTAATAACAATAAAATCTAATAACAATCATCCAAAGCCCAAGCCCATCTTGACTCTCTTGATCTTGATATTACGATTTTGCCACACAGTAAGCATCAGGTTTTCCATGTTCATCCTTTTTCTCCATGCCTCCTTATGCTACATAAACAAGACAAATTTAGGTAAATAAAGAGGAATTCAAATATTTTCTCATAAGCATTGCATTGTTTATTGCCTAAAAATAGGTCAAATAACTCTATAAAAATAGAGTTATCATCCACTAGACGCTTAGTTATCATCAATTGTGCTGTTGAGATGTGTGTTCAATTGACATGGTTTAAGTTAAGAAAAAAAACTTCAACCTTTGTAGCAACTATAACTTTTGGTGTAACGGCAATGTTTTATCCTAACAAGCAATAATATGGAAGCAAAATTGCTAAAACAAGGTTGTGAGTGATTCTATACTCATCCTTTTTTCTTAACTGTCACCTCACATGATAAATGAAAAAGACCAATACTAACAACCATTGCAATAGATACTCTTGGGATGGCAATTATGTATTTTTTTTTTCAAATTTCTCTAACCTAGGAATTCTTGAATACTGAAACTTTTACTGTCCCACTCCTAAGCCAAAAAAATAAAAATAAAAATGAGAGACACTGATATTATAGGCTTCGTTCAATGCATTACAGATTGGTATAAAATATGGTGATGCGTAGCGGTATCTCTTCTACATCTTTTCCACCAGAAAACTAATAAATGCAAAGAAACCAATCTTGCTGATCAGTAGTACTACTGCTGCACTGGAAATCATTTTTTCTCACATATTCATTCGTTCATCGTTTGAATCCTGGCAAACCATCGCATAGAGAATTTACAGTTGTTTCCGAAATTTGATCCCATGTAAACAACAAGAGGTTCCCGTACTCCTCGAACTATATTTGTGTGGTTCCGTTGGTGTCGTTGTGCCGCCATGCAACGTACTCCCCCTCAATCACAAATGCAGCAGCTTAATACCCAATGAGTCGGCTACTTCAGTATGGTTCCGACCCATTTACTAAGATCAGCTCTTTTTGAGAACCTAGATGCAGAGAAAAAAGCCTAGGAACTGGGTTCTCATAACTTTAGGAGAAAGATTCTTTTTATCAATTTGGAATAGAAGTAATGTGAAATCTTACTAATAAGCTTAAATTGATTGCATTTAAATGTAAAACTGACTTAGGGAGATGCGAACTGTCTCTACAAATCCAGACACATAGTCCTACTTGAACCCCAATTTCATAGATTAAAATCTTTAGCTGAAAGCTAAACAGATGAATAAGAAACAGATATTCCTTGTCCAAAAGAGCCGTGCTCGATCGTGGTGAAAATGGCTCGTGTTGAAACAGTCTTGAACAAACATTAATGAAGAAGGTTATTCTACGTCATCTTACCAACGTGGTACTATAATATCAAAGTCTTCGTACTCAAAGACGTGGTTTTAGTTTGACGATGGATTTGGTAGGAAAGTTGAGATGTCTAGAAGAACTTCGCATCATTTCTTACATACCTAAAAGTATTGTAACCTCGTCCACCGCTGAGTTGTTCACTTCCTTTGTTTTGGAAGTAAGAAATCAAAGTTTTTAATATTATCAAAACTATAACATTAAATTATACAGCCAAAGACCTTAACAATCCAGTATACAACTTAAAATATTTAACAAGTATTTGAAATAAAACAGAAAAAAATAAAACGTTCAGATTTTGATACAGACCAGTGATATATAACATCATTTGGAATGATGCTTGTAGCTGCATGACCAGAAGCTACCGGCCCTCCATAATTGAGTGGGTGACACCATTCCCCGCACAAGTTTCTGTCGTTGCAGTGTCAACTGGGTTTGTCTTCATCATATTTCTCACATTCAAGAATGCAGGTTCCTTGGGATAAGGCACAGCTACATTTTCGTAGCTTAGCATGGTGACAACATCGGACATAGTTGGTCTATCTTTTGCAATCTCTTGAACACAAAGGAGAGCTATGTTTACATATCTCAATACTGTATGAATAGAGGGTATGTTTTCAATTAGTGGATCCACCAAGTTTGCTCCCTTATCATTTGTCCACAATTCCCATGCCTTAAAGTTTCAAAAAGAACACAATAACATAGAGAATTAATGCTTAAATTCATAATTATTTAGTTCAAATTTCTGAAACAACTAATAAATTCTAGTATTGTACTTAGGGTTTTGAAATTCAAGACAAAAGAAGTTAATAATATATTCTTTTTCAATCAGAACCAATTTTGACAATGAATGAATACTTATCTATCTAACAACTTATTCTAAATGACAAATGATAAGTGTTTCACTTTCTACCAATAAATATTGAAAAGATACTTACATATGCAATAAGATGGAAAGAAGCAGTTTGATTATAACTAATACTTTCTTGCCACTCAAAATCTCTAAGAACAAGATGCCAAAGCTAAAGACATCAGATTTGATTGAAAAAAGGCCTTCCAAAGTGTTTTTAGGAGGCATATAACCACTGTACATCATTAAAAAGTAAAAGAGAAGTTAGCAATTGCATGTCTTACTCATCAATTGATGCAATGAACATTAACATAGTGTTGATTGTGACAATTTCATATTTCTTTTTTGCAATACTTACTGAGTACCAACAATTCTATTTGTATTTGCTTATAATTCATTTCCTCCAAATATTCTTGCAATTCCAAAGTCTGAAATTTTAGGATTCATATCGATGTCCAACAAGATGTTGATAGGCTTTAGATCTCTATGAATGATTCTTAACCTAGAATACTGATGAAGATAAGCAAGTCCTTGAGCAATTCCTTCAATAATTTGAACTCGAGTTTCCCAATTTAATGTCCTTCGCTTTTCAAGATCTATTTCATACATAAATATAACGGATGGTGAACTTGCAACGAGTAAAGTAATGTTTTCAAGAGAAAATGTTAGTGTGGGAGAAAAAAATCAAGAGTATATCTCTATAAGTGCAATAGTTGGCCAAAAGATTAATTCATCTGTTGGAAACTCTGGGATGTCTTGGAAACATATTGCTATGGATAATCTTATGAAGACGGCCAAGTTAGATTATCATCCTCCTTCCAAAGAAGGAAATAAGCTTGTTGTAAAACCGCCACTAGAGGCTATTGAGGAAGGGAAAAGTCATTTTAAGAATTGCCTTGTGGGATATTTTTTAACTGAAAATATTTCTTATTATTTGGTGAAAGGTATTGTGGAAAAATTATGGGGAAAAGAAAACTTATCAGAAGTGTTAGCTATTGATGAAGGGTTTTTTTTCTTTCGCTTTTCAAGTATGAAGAAAATGGAAGAAGTTATGGAAGTTGGAGTGTGGGATGCTGCAGGTCGGCCACTTTTTATTTAGAAATGGCATCCTCTTATTAGATTGGAGAAAGAAAAAATTTCTGCAGTTCCCATTTGGGTGCACTTATATAATGTTCCACATGTGCTTTGGACTACTAAGGGTATGAGTTATTCGAGTAGTGTGTTGGGCAAACCTTTATACATGGATAAAGCTACTGAACAAAAGCTTCGGTTATCTTATGCTAAAGTATGTATTTTGATGGATATTAATAGTGAATTTCCTGACAAGTTTGATATTGATATGGGAGGAGAAGAACCATATGAAGTACATGTTGAATATTTTTGGATTCCTCATAAATGTAAGGTATGCAATTGTTTTGGGCATAAAGAATGTACTATCAAGAAAAAAGAAATATGGGTTCCCAAGAAGTCTGTAACTCATTTAGCTCAGAACTCTCAGAGTGATATTACCCAAGATAATCAGATTTTGATTCCTATGAAGGATCCCCCAGTAACAGGGACAGCTCAAAATTCATCTGAGACTGAAGTTTTTTATGTTCCATCTAAAGCTGCAGTTGCAAATACTAAATCTTTCTCAGGTACCAAAGAGAATCGATCTTTGGGAAAGAAAAAAGACAAGGAGCAAAAAGCCATATCTGAGAATAAGTTTGCGGTATTAGAGGAGAACTCATTCATGGATCCTATTGTAGAGATTGGGATAATGGTGGCAGAAAATAAACCTCCTAATAAATGAAAGTACTATCATGGAATGTTAGGGGCTTAAATAAAAGCCCTAAATTAAGGGAGATAGCTGATTTTGTTTTGATCCATGACCCCCAAGTTATTATTTTGCTTGAACATAGAGTCAAAGCAAAAAATGCTGATGTAATTGTAAAGAATGGGTTCGCAGGTTGGAATTATATCCATAATTACAGGTTTAGTAGTATTGGTAGAATATGGATCCTTTGGAAAGCTTCTGATATTCAACTTACAGTTAAAGAGTCTTCTTCTCAAGTCATTCATTGCTTAATTGAAAAGCCAGGTATGCACTCATATTTGTTATCTGCTGTTTATGTTAGTAACTTGGAGATAGAACGTAGAGAATTATGGGCCAACCTTACTAGCTTTTCTAATCTTAATGTTAATGATGTTCCTTGGTTAATTATGGGGGATTTTAATGAAATACAGAATACAAGTGAACGCATTGGCCCTAATGTTAGATGGACACAAGGAATGGAAGACTTGAATGAAATGATTGAGACTATAGCATTGATTGAACCTCCTCATTTTGGTCCATCATTCACATGGATAAATAAAGGTTCAAGTACTGGTCTTAGAGCAAGTAAAATTGATAGAGCTCTTACCAATGGAGAATGGATTCTTAAATTTGAAAATTTTGCTATTGAATTTTTACTCCCTAATGTATCAGATCACTCTCCATGTCTTGTTAAGTTTGGTAATGCCACACGCAGGAAGAATTCTTCATTCAGGTTCTTTAATTTTTGGGTTGATTGCTTAGATTTCATAGATACAATTAGTTCAATATGGCAACAAGAAATAGTAGGTTCAAAAATGTTTCAAGTGGTGTGAAAACTAAAAGCTCTGAAACTTCCTCTCAAGAAGTTAAATGCAACTCAGTTTGGTGACCTACATCAGAAGATAAAGGATGCTAGAGACAATTTACAGCAAGTGCAACAAAGATTAGAACTTAACCCTCATTGTCCTGATACCCATTCTGAGGAAAAGATTCAACTAGAGTTACTACTTGCAATGAGTAAACATGAAGAAATTTTATTCAAACAAAAATCCAGAAACCTATGGTTGAAAGAAGGGGATAATAATAGTAAGATTTTCTTTGCATCATTAATGTAGAGGAGAGCGCAGAATAGGATCAGTAAGCTAGTATTGGAAGATGGCCAAGTAATCACAGAAGAAGACTACTTGAGAACTGCTATTATTTCATATTATTAGTCTATCCTTGGTCAATCTAGAAATATCTTCACCAACTTTGAGAGGTACTCTTCTCTATTTCATGGTGATGTAAGTGCACTTCTTAATCCCATAAGTTTTGAGCGTTCAGATGTTATTAAAGCTCTTTGGGGAATTCATGATTTTAAAGCCCCTAGTCCAAATGGATATAATAGCTTATTTTATAAAAGAGCTTGGCCTATCATTGGAAGAGATATAGAGGATGCTATACTAGAATTTTTCTCCTCTAGGAAGCTATTGAAGGCTATAAACTCTACATTGTTATCATTAGTTCCTAAGGTCCCCAATCCTTGTTGCAATAAAGACTACAAACCAATAGCATGTTGCAATGTTCTCTACAAAATTATTTCCAAGATGTTGGTTGAAAAATTGAGTGTTATTCTCCCTGTAGTGGTAAGCCAAAACCAAACTGCTTTCATCAAGGGATGTCAAATTTCTGAGAATATTCTACTTTGCCAAGAACTACTTCACAACTATCACAAGGGTGATAAAGGTAAATGTGTGGCTATAAAAATTGATCTCATGAAAGCATATAATATGGTCAAATGGGAAGTAATATTAGGAGTCTTGAAAGCTATTAATACTCCTCAGAATCTAATTGATCTTGTTGGTGAGTGTATTACTACACCAAGATTTTCAATAAATTTCAATGGAAAGCATGCAGGTTACTTTGAAGGTACCAATGGACTGAGACAAGAGGATCCATTATCCCTATATTTATTTGTATTGGTTATGGAGATACTAAATAGAATTATTATTGCAAAGACCTCCACACAAATTTTTAAGTTCCATTGGCGATGCAAGCCTGGGAAAATCACTCATTTGTGTTTTGCTGATGATTTGTTCCTTTTCTCTCATGGTGATATAGCTTCAATGCTTTGTCTTATAGAAGCTTTGGAGGAATTTTCTGAACTCACAGGTTTACATTACAACCCTAGTAAATGCCAAATATTTTTCTCAGGGTTATTAGAGCAAGAGCAATTTCTTATTCTAGATCATTCACCTTTCCCGATGGGTACACTCCCTATTCGATATCTTGGAGTTCCTTTGATTACAAAAAGACTTACTCATGCTGATTGCAAGGGTTTGACAGATAAGATATTTGGTAGAATAGATGGTTGGGGAATGAAACATATTAGCTATGCAGGAAGGTTACAGTTGGCAAAATCAGTCCTGATTTCCACATGTACATTTTGGATGCAAGTTTTCTTATTGCCAAAACAAACAATTTATGAGATTGAGAAAAAGATCAGGAACTTTCTCTGGGCAGGTAATGCAGATATACAACACTCTCACAAAGTAGTGTGGTAAATAGTTTGTTCACCCAAGAAGGAAGGAGGATTGGGATTACCAAATCTTAAACTTTGGAATAAAGTCCTTTTGGGACGTATGCTTTGGAGCCTTATAAATCTTGCAGATGCTCCTCTATGGAGTAAATGGATCCACAGTACCAAATGTAAACGAACTTCAGTAATGCAGCTTGATATCAAAGGTTCCATGGCATGGAGTTGGAGAGGTCTTCTTAAATTAAGGCCTGTACTTACTTCGATTATTAATCGATCTACCTATTGTTGCAAAGAAATTTATGAGCACCTTCGACTAGTAAATGAAAAAGTGAATTGGTATAATCTCATTTGGACTGGTGGCATCAGCAAACATAATTTCATTGGATGGCTAGTGTGTTAAGATCGACTTTCTACAGCAGAAGGCATGGTATGATGGCTCCCTTCAATTAACTTATATTGTGATTTTTGTCAGTCCCATGTTGAAAACAGGAATCACCTTTTTTTTAAATGTCCATGGACAATGAGGGTTTGGAAAACTATCCTTGCTCAAAATGGAATTAGACGTGATATTGGAGGATGGAATGAAGAATTGCAATGGATGATCAGAGCAACTAAAGGAAAGGATTTGGTTGCCAAACTTCTTAAGTTATCTTTTTTAGCTTGCATTTATTGTATATGGGCAGAACGTAACAGAATACGATTTCAAAGCAAAATAGTAAACATTCCAATCATGCTAGCTAAAGTAAGGAAAATTGTACGAGGGAGAGCTTCTTTGTTTAAAAATATTAAATCCTCACAGGAAAATGTCATTTTGAGTTAGATTTGGAGGCTTCCAACCTCTATATTTTTGTAATTCTTGTAATTCTGGGGTATGCCCCTATGCTTTTGTACACTACTTCTTATTAATACACACTTACATTTTCACCAAAAAAAATATATATAACGGATGGTTAGTGGTGTAAATTCACTACGGATTGGTGATGCTTAAAGGAATCTCTTCAAGAAAATTCTAACCAGAAACATAATTAACTAAAGGAAGAAGACAAAAGAATCGCAACAACAATCACCAAGTAACAAGTTGTTAATATTTTTTCTCACTTTCTATGCTGTTGGAAGTAGCGAGTTTCAGATAGAATTCTGTTTGATATACATAATCTGTTGAGCGTTGTTTCAGATCTAAGAGAGGGCCACTCCAAACTAGGCAACGATCCTCTTGATCATAAGCATAACCGGTACATGAGCAGTTATTCAAGCATGCGGATTTGCAATCTGAAGTATTGCTGATGTGTAACCGTTGTGGATCGCGGGGCAGAACAACTCTAGAAATAAAAAGAGACCGATCTTTCAGAACTTTAGTACTGTTGTTGCACTGCAATTCAATTTGTCTCCCACATTTATTTATTCCTCTGGTGAATCCTGGCAGACCGTCACATAGAGAATCTAAAGTTTCATTGCATATATCGAAATCAACGCAGACAGAATTCCCTGCACACTTAGATAATAGATTATTGATCCCCCACGTTTGGCTATTTTGACTATATGTTTCCTGCAGGACGTTCCCATGGCAATCCACCCCTACAATTGAAGATGGATTAGTGTAGTTACGACGCCATGTAACGTAGTCCCCGTCAATCACGAATATAGAAACAAGTTCACCAACGAGTGGACTACTCCAGTGTGGTTTCGACCCCTCCATTAAGACCAGCTCCTTCTGAGAACTCAGATTTAGAGAGAAAGGTCCAGGAGTTGGGTCATAATTACTTTTCCATGATACTAATGACCATCCTGTTTTTGTATCTTTAAGCTTCATTCCAGGCAAGAGAATATGAGAAAGATAATCGAAGCTTTGCCACAAAACTTCGTCAGCGCTGTTTGTCAGTATAAGATTACCCGTATCTAATAGCCTTGCGTAGGTGTCGTTGCCAGCAGTTGTGGTAGTCACCCTGTGCGACGATCTGCCATCAGATATAACAAGATTGCCCTCCTGATTAAAGGTGAGAACAGCAGAGGAATTTACGAACGGCAGCTCCCGATTTGCAATCCAAACTGCACTTCCGCTAAAACACTTTACGCTAATAACCACGTAAATGTTTTTCGAGTTTCCAAAAGAGGTGAAACGAAGACAGAAACTTCCTTTGGCAGAGGAGATGAAACTCGTGCGGTTTAGTGATTGGCCTGGTCGTATAGTATCAGTGGTGACAGCATCGGCGAACTGCAAACCAAAGCAGGGTAAAAGTAGCAGGGAAACAACAAGAGGGGAGATTTGAGGGCGCATCTTTGTTTCAGGCAGCTATGCTTCTTAGACTTCTGGACGACCTTTTAAGGTTGTAAGCACGACCGGGCTCCACTTGCTCATGGCCATTTCCACTTTTTCATCATCTTTTCGGTCCTTCGATTTTGAAACGTATTGTTTCCGCTTGCTTGTCAACCACTCGCTGCTACACGTCCCAAGTGAATTTGTGGTAGACAGTCCTGTCCGGCCTTTGACGCAACAAGGCGACAGTGCAAATGCTCGCCAACGGTGCACTCCGTTATGTGGATAAAATGGGATCGATTGCTCTTCAACTTATATTTGTTTCAGGCGGCCATGGTGCTTAGATTTCTCTTTGTGGAATTTTTGTACGGCCCATTGGTGGTTTAGAGTTCTACATGCTCCAACTGTTCATGAGGCTTTAGCCATGGTGCTTAGATTTATCGTTGTGGAATTTTGGTAGGGCTCATTAATGTTGTAGAGTTCTACGATGCTCCAATTGCTCAGGAGGCTTTCCACTTTTACAACAATTTCCCTTCAAACACACACCTCTACTTTTTATATTGCTCTCTTTGTTCGCCATTCAAAAGCTACACGACAAAAAGGCGAAGGTGTCATTTCTCATTAGCTTTCCAACTATCTGTATTTCTTGTTGAATATAAATTTTTTTTTTAGATTTTGAAGTTCTCTCAGTAAATTATATGAATTTTTCAGCGATTTCAATTTGGTTCTTTGGTAGTATTCTTTTTAATAATTTTGAATAGAAATAATGTGAAATCTCACTAATAATCTTAAATTGATTTCTTTTAAATGTAAAAGTGACTTAGGAAGATGTGAGCTGCCATTACAAATCCATAATAAATAGTCCTATTTGAACCACAGATTCTTAAATTAAAATATTTACCTAACAGCTAAAGAGATGAATAAGAGACGCATATTCTTCGACCAAAGGATACAGCAATAAGAGCCGTGATAGATCCTGGTGACAATAGCGCACATGCAAACTGCCTCCAACAAACATTAATAAATGGAGTATTTAACATCTTGTTACCAATGTCGGACCATGGTACCGATGTCGGGTTTAGTTTAGAATAACTTCGCGTCATTCCTTAAGTACCTACAAGTCTTATAACTTTGTCCAGCTCTTTGTTTACCTCCTTTATTTCTGAGTAAGAAATGAAGATTTTAATAATATCAAAATTATAATATTAGACTATACATCCAAAGACCCAACAATCTAATACAGAACAGAAAATATTTGTTAAGTTCTTCCAAAAAAAAAAAAAAAAACACACAGAAAAGGTAGTGCATATTGTGATACAGACCGCTGGAATATAAAACCATTCTAAATGATGCTTGTGGATGCATGACCAAGAACTACCGGCCTTCCATAATTGACTGGGTCATATCATTCACCGAACAAGTTTCTGGTCCTGTAGTGTCAACTGGGTTTGCCTTCACCACACTTCTCACATTCAAGAATGCAGGTTCCTTGGGATAAGGTATAACTGAATTTTCATTGCTAAGCATAGTAACAACATCATAAATTGTTGGTCTCTCCTCTGCACTCTCTTGAACGCAAAGGAGAGCTACGTTTACGTATCTCAGTACCATATGAATGGAAGGTATGCTGTTAAGTAATGGATCCGCCAAGTCTGCTCATTTATTATTTGTCCATAATTCTCATGCCTTAAATTAAAAAAAAAAAAACACGATACAATAGAGAATTAGAATAACACTTAATGGTTAAATTCAAAATTATTTTGCTTACTTTTCGAAACAAGTAATATGTTCTATTATTGTACTTAAGGTCTTGAAATTCTAGATAAATAGAATTAATAATATTTTTTTAACCACTACCAATTTTGACAATCAATGAATAAGTATCTTTTTCACAACTTACTTTTAAGAACAAATGATAGGTGTTTCATTTTCTACCAACAAAAATGTAAATAGATACTCACATATGTGATAAGATTGAGAGAGCTAGTTTGGTTAACACCAATATTTTTCTTGCCACTCAAAATCTCTAATAGTAGGACGCTAAAGCTAAAGACATCAGATTTGACTGAAAAAAGACCTTCCAAAATATATTCAGGAGGCACATATCCCCTATACGCCATTGACAAGTGAAAGAGAAGTTAGAAATTGCGTGTCTTATTGTAAGTTAAAGCACATGAATATTATCAAAATATTAACTGTCATAATTACAAGTTTCATTTTTGCAAAACTTACTTAGTGCCAACAATTGTATTTGTATTTGCTTCTAATTCATTTCCTCTAAATATTCTTGCCAGTCCAAAATCTGAAATTTTTGGATTCATATCAATGTCCAACAAGATGTTACTAGGCTTCAAATATCTATGAATGATTCTTAATTTAGAATACTGGTGAAGATAAGTAAGTCCTTGAGCAATCCCTTCAATAATTTGAATGTGAGATTCCCAATTCAATGTCTTGTGTTTTGTAGGATCTATTTCATACATATAATGAAGTAAATGGTTAGAGAGATAAATTCAAAGAAGCATAAAAATAAGAAATCAAAGAAAAGTACTTTAAAAATATGAGAAATTACCAACCAAAGAGGAAGAAATCCAAACTTTTATTGGGTAAATACTCATATACTAGTATCTTTTCATCTTTTCCGATGCAGCAACCAAAAAGCTTAACAAGATTCTTGTATTGGAGCTTTGCTATAAGCATTGCTTCATTTTTAAGCTCCTCCCAACCTTGTCCAGATCCTTTTGAGAGTCTTTTTATAGTCACTTCATCCCCCTTCAATAGTCTTCCCTAAATGTTTTTGCATGGTAGAAGTCATTAAGTATAGTCAAGAAAAAAAAAACCACATTGACGAAAGACCAATTAATAAATGGTAATTTTAGCTCTTCATTTCAAGTAGATACATGCTATTGACATGGGATCCTTGATTTTGAGCTGTGAGTAGAGTCTAAGCTTCACTTTTATGTTGAGGAGCAAGGCATCCCTAATAATTGTTTTTATTAGATTAATTATTATCCACTCAAATATAGTTCATAAAGGATAATTACCCAATAGTTGCCAAATTGACAACCTACATATACAACGTACTCTTGCAAATCTCAGGCACAATTAAAGTTAGAGAAAAATAAAAATTAACATTTGCCTATATGTGAAACTTAACATTCAAAATGTATTACCTGCAAGTGTTATAGCCTTGTACATAAATTTCTTATCCAAATCATAACATTAATGAACATTAAACCATACCTTGTAAACAGGTCCAAAACCACCCTCTTCCAACTTATTTGCAGCTGCAAAATTATCAGTTGCAACACAAATGCTTGCAAAATTGAATAATGGCATTTGGACATCTCTTTTCCTACCGTTTCCATGCTTTGCAAAATTAACCTTTTGGCTCATGCCTAAATCAAACTGTAACAAATCCTCTCCTACATGGTAAAGAACACAAATCTTTAAGTATACAAAATTTAGGTTGCTAAAAGAAGGTTGTGAGTGATTCTTACCCTTACTTCTTAACTTTATCCTCACGTGATAAACAAGAAGACCCATGGTAAGAAGCATAGCGATAGATGCTGCGGGGATGACAATTTTCTGAATTTTGTTATTTCCTCTAGCCTTGGAATTCTCATATTCCGGAACTGTTACAATTCCACTAGTTGAGTTTGTTTGTATCCAAAGAAATAAAAACAAAAAGAAAAGGAAATCAAAGAAGTACATAACATAGGGGTTCAATTTACTACAGATGGGAAAACAAATTGGCGATGTCTAAAAGTATCTCTTCCAGAAAGTTTCAATTAGAAAAATAATTAATTAGAAGAAGAAGATAAAAGACCCATAACAAAAATCACCAAGTAACAAGTTAATATTTCTTCTGACCTTCTGTGTTGTCTGAAGTAGCGAGTTTCAAATAAAAATCAGTTTGATTACCATTATTTGTTGAGAGTTGTTTAGATGTAAAAGAGAGCCACTCCAAACTAGGCAACGATCTTCTTCATCATAAGCATAGCCGGCACAAGAGCAGTTGCTGAAGCATGCGGATTTGCAATCTGAAGCATTGCTGACGTGCAACTGCAGTGGATTGCTGGGCAGAACAACTCTAGAAATAGTAAGAAACTTGTCCATCAGGGGATGTTGATCATGTCTGCAGCCAAAGGTTCCCGTTGCAATCTAACCGTACTTGTGAGAGCGAATTAGTGTAGTTACGACGCCATGTAACGTACGCCCCGTCAATCTCGAATATAGCAGCAAGATCACCAACGAGCTGGCTACTCCAGTATGGTTTCGACCCCTCCAGTAAGATTAGCTCTTTCTGAGGACCCAGATGCAGAGAGAAACGTCCAGGAGCTGGGTCACCATGAATTTTCCATGATACTAATGACCATCCTGTTTTTGCATCATTAAGCTTCATTCCAGGCAAGAGAACACATAAAGGATAATCGAAGCTTTGCCACAAAACTTCCTCGGCCCCGTTTGTCATAATAAGATTACCTGTATCTAATAGCCTGGCGATGGTGCCGTTGCCAGCAGAAGCGTTAGTCACCCTGTACGTCCAGCTGCCATAAGATATAACAAGATTTCCCTCCTGGTAGAAGGTGCGCACAGAGGAATTTACGCATGGGTGCTCCCCATTTGCAACCCAAACTACGACCTTTTCCGAGTTATTTGATACAATGACCACGTAAAACTTTTCTGGGTAACCGAAATGATGGATACCAAGACCGAAATATCCATTGGGAGAGGAGATGAAACTCGTAGTGTTTAGTAATTGGCCTGGTCGAATAGTACCAGTGGTATCAGCACTGGTGAACTGCAAACCAAGGCAGAGTAAAAATAGCAGGAAAGCAATGAGAAGGGAGATCCTATGGGTCATCTTTGATTCAGGCAGCCATTCTCCTTAGATTTCTCTCGGCGGAATTCTAGACGGACTTTTAAGGCCCTAAAGCTCGACCTGGCTCCACCCGCTCACCAACATTTCCACTTCATCAATTTTCCGGTCCCGTCCATCCTTCGCAGAGAAGTCGTAGAAATTGAAGTCTCTAGTCTATACAAATGTCGCGTAGACAAGAAGGGGATTAAACCACCTTTGTGGGAAGCTTGATGCGCGACAGCAAAACATGCAGTGTTTGGTCAAAATTTTCTGCCGAGACAATGCTACTCCACCTTCCTCCGCGACAGAGAAAGGGTCAACTTCGGCTCTCCCCTTTTCATTTTACTTTCGGTGTAAAGTTTTCAATCCAAATATCTTGCAAAGACTCTGCTTTTCTTCTAAACTCCGAGAATCTACACTCTGAACGTGACATTCGCTCCATCTTTTCCTGGATTCTTCCAGGGGTTAGAAAATCAGCCCTTTAACTTTTTGACGACTGAAATTGATTTGACATTCAAATCAAAATTTTGTGGCGGGTGCTGGTTAAGCCTGCGGGGCACTAATTCATCAATCGGCATTCAAGCCTGTTGGTGTTTTTCCTTGCCCCTATTGTCGTCCATCCCACGCAATATTGAATTTATGATTAAAACCCTTCCTAATCATCCAAGTTTTCACACCTAATTATATTAAGTACTAAACTCTTAATTTCTTTTCTGCACAAATTGTTGATACAATCAAAATATTAGTTCTTTAAGTTTTTAAAAAACATAAGATTTCCTTTCTAAATCACTATTGATTTATCTTTGTTAAATTTGAATACACTTTTTAATGTTTTTAATTATAAAGTAATAACAAGTAGGTGTTCCATGCTGACCTTATGGGGGTTAGCGCTATAGTTTGATTTGATTGGTTATTAACAACTAGTATGGACTAGTTGTCCAAGTCAAGACACCAGAATTAGATACTAATTGCCCAACTCATGGCACAAGAATCAAAATTAACCACCTACTTGTAATACTGAAACTTTGAGTAATTGCCTAATTCGTGGCATCAGAATCAGGAATAATTGTCCAGCCAATACTTTTTATGTCTACTAGACACTTAGTTATCATCAATTGTGTTGTTGAGATGTGTGTTCAGCTGACATGGTTTAAGTTAACAAAAGAAACTTCTAGCTTTGTAGCAACTATAACTTTTGATCTAATGGCAATGCTTGATCCTAACAATCAATATCAAAGCAAAATTGCTAAAACAAGGTTGTGAGTGATTCTATATGTTCAGCTGACATGGTTTAAGTTAACAAAAGAAACTTCTAGCTTTGTAGCAACTATAACTTTTGATCTAATGGCAATGCTTGATCCTAACAATCAATATCAAAGCAAAATTGCTAAAACAAGGTTGTGAGTGATTCAATACTCGTCCTTTTTTCTTAACATTCACCTCACACATGATAAACGAAAAGGGCCAATACTAACAACCTTTGCAATAGATGCTCTTGGGATGGCAATTATGAATTTTTTTTTTAATTTTCTCTAACCTAGGAATTCTTGAATACTGAAACTTTTGCTGTCCACACCTTTGCGTCCGCTTCTAAGCCAAAAAAATAAAAATAAAAATAAAATTAGAGAGACTGATATTATAGGCCTCGTTCAATGCATTACAGATTGGTATACAATATGGTGATGCGTAGCAGTATCTCTTCTACACCTTTTCCACCAGAAAACTAATAAATGCTAAGAAACCAATCTTGCTGATCGTTAGTCGTTCATTCGTCGTTTGAATCCTGGCAAACCGTCGCATAGAAAATTTACAGTTTTGTTGCATATTTTGAAATCATTGCACTCAACACAGATAATAAAGTTGTTTCCGAAATTTGATCCCATGTAAACAACGAGAGGTTCCCGTACTCCTTGAACTATATTTGTGTGGTTCCGTTGGTGTCGTTGTGCCGCCATGCAACGTACCCCCCCCCCCCCCCCCCCCCCCCTTAATCACAAATGCAGCAGCTTAATCACCAATGAGTCGGCTACTTCAGTATGGTTCCGACCCATTTACTAAGATCAGCTCTTGTTGAGAACCTAGATGCAGAGAAAAAAGCCTAGGAACTAGGTCCTCATAACTTTAAGAGAAATATTCTTTTTTATCAATTTGGCATAGAAGTAATGTGAAATCTCACTAGGAAGCTTAAATTGATTGCATTTAAATGTAAAGCTGACTTAGGGAGATGTGAACTGTCTCTACAAATCCAGACGCATAGTCCTACTTGAACCCCAATTTCATAGATTAAAATCTTTAGCTGAAACCTACACAGATGAATAAGAAAAAGATATTCCTTGTCCAAAAGAGCCATGCTCGATCGTGGTGAAAATGGCTCGTGTTGAAACAGTCTTGAACAAACATTAATGAAGAAGGGTATTTTACATCATCTTACCAATGTGGTACTATGATATCAAATGTAAGAAAAGAAACTTTATAGGATCTGTGTAGACAGATCTTAAACACCGTTTGTATGATTTTGATTTAGCAAACAAATAGAAGTTGAATAGATAGAAACATACCGCTTTTGCGATCCATTCTCATGTTGTCGTAAACCCAATAATGCTCCTTGGAATTCGGGCTTAGGCGAATATCCTCTATTCTTATAAGAATCACTGGCTCGATGAGAGAACCTAAGTTTCGCCTCTTTTGTGAAAAGCAACCTTATGAAACTCTAAAAACAATATGAATATATATGAGCTAGAGGATAAGACCTAGCGTTACCTTATGTACAACCCAATAGGCCCACTCATCACGGCCTTATTTGGTTAGCCACGGCCCACATCAGCCAGTCCATATTTAGAATTCTCATGGACCAACATAATATAGCCCACTTAAGTAAGCTTAAATAAAAATTAAACTAACATTCTCCCACTTGGGCTATATTAAATTGAAATTATGCGCATCTTTACATTGATCCAGAAACAGTTCTTAACTAAAACCAACCATATGAGATCTTAAACTCTGAATCACACCAGTAACTATATCTATTAAGAGATATAGCACCAATCATGACCACAAAATCTTCAATCTCTTAAAACAGATAAATATGGTGACATGGCAACTATATAACACTTCAACAATTTCTGTATGTGTTATTACTGTTGTCAGTCTAATTCTCTCTACTTCGATAACAGAATGTCATCAGAGAATTCACTTTCTGGTTCCAATGAACCTTTAACATATCTTGCACTTTATAACTCGAGTTAAACTTTATATGTTACAAGATATCCTTATGGCTATCTAATTCCAGCCAATGCTTAAGATATTCTTTTACCTTAAGTCTTTAAAGAGAAGATTAAAAGCTCTCACTATACAAAAGTATCCCATGATGCCGCTAAGCCCATGCTATTGACATGTCTTTCGTAAACACAAGGGCTTAGACCTTTAGTAAGCATATCAACTATCATATCAACTGTATTAATCGACTCTACTGAAATTTCATCTTCCTTAACCTTTTCCTTTATGGTTAAGTACTTTATGTCTATATGTTTGGACCCTCCTAGACTTTTGTTATTATTAATAAACAATACTGCGGCTCTATTATCACAGTATAACTTGATTGGTCTATTAACAAAATCAAAGCCTTGTAATTCTCTTATAAGGTTCTTTAGCCAAATAGCTTGAATGGATGCTCCATAACATGCCATAAATTCCGAATGCATGGTTGAAGATGTCATCAATGTATGTTTTGAGTTTTTCCATGAATAGCTCCTCCTGCCATCATAAACACATATCCTAATGTAGATTTCCAATCATCCTTACATCCAGCAAAATCTGAATCTGTATACCTAACCAGCTCTAGTTCTTCTACATGCCTGTAAGTCATCATACAATCTTTTGTTCTCTTTAAGTACCTTAAGACCTTCTTAATAGCTACCCAATGCTCTTGTCCAGGATTTGACTGATATCTACCAAGAAGTCCTGTTATAAAAGCTATGTCAGGGTGCGTATAAACTTGAGCATACATAATACTACCAAGCGCACTCGCATATGGTATATTCCTCATTAAAGCTTTCTCTTCCTCTGTCTCAAGGCATTGATCTTTACTTAATTTATCACTCTTATAGATTGGCACCTTGCCTCCTTTACAATCTTCCATGTTATACCGTTCAAGAATTCGACCTAGATATGCCTTTTGAGAAAGCCCCAATAAACACTGAGAACGGTCCCTTTGAATTTCAATCCCTAAAACATAAGTTGCTTCACCGAGATCCTTCATATCAAACTGAGTTGACAATAATTCTTTAGTCTCATGAAGTAACGTTTGACTATTACTCGCAAGCAAAATATCATCCACATAAAGGACAAGAAAGATCGGAGTACTCCCACTGATCTTGGTGTAGATACAACGATCTACTCTATTCTCCACAAAACCACATGAAGTGATAAAACTATCAAACCTTATGTACCACTGTCTAGAAGCTTGCTTTAATCCATAAATAGACTTCTTAAGTCTACAAACAAGCTTTTCTCCTTCTTTCATTTCAAAACCTTTAGGCTGTTTCATATACACTGTTTCATCTAGTGTTCCATTCAGAAAAGCAGTTTTAACATCCATTTGGTGCAATTCCATATCAAAATGAGCTACTAGAGCCATTACGATTCTAAAGGAATCTTTAGAAGATACTGGAGAAAAAGTTTCATTATAATCTATTCATTCTTTATGTGTGAAACCTTTTGCTACTAATCTAGCTTTAAACCTTTCAACTTGACCAGTAGAATTCCTTTTGGTCTTATATACCCATTTACAACCAACAGGTTTACAACCTTCAGGTAACTCAACTAGTTCCCAGATATCATTATGCTTCATCGATTGCATTTCATCTTGCATTGCATCTAACCACAACTTTGCTTGAGAACTCGATATTGCTTCTGTATATGTTATTGGATCCTTCATAACTCCTATATCATAATTATGTTCATCCAAATAAACTAAATAATCTGGATGAATTGCAGATCTTCTTTCTCTAGTTGACCTTCGAAGTATAGGCTCAGGATCTTGATTCTGCACTAGTTGTTCCTCAACTGGATTTGTAACTGATGATGAAGGCTCAGAAGTTCTTACAGTTGGTACTATAGGCATTTCTATTGCTTGAGTAGGTAAAGAAAACGTCACAGACGTGCCTACTTCATCTGCATCCTGAATTGGTGGAGGAGTACTTCCAACATTTTCCGCTACATCAAGCTCCAAAAACTTTGCAGTTTGAGACTCTAGAATTCTAGTTCCTCCAAATGGGTTATAAAAACGATATCCCTTAGAATGATCAGGATAAGATACAAAGTAACATCTTGTAGTCCTTGAATCCAACTTACCTAGAGTTGGACTATACAATCTTACTTCTACAGGACATCCCCAAACTCTTAAATGGTTTAAACTAAGTACACGACCAGTCCACAACTCAAACGGCGTAAGCAGAACAGCTTTTGTGGGTACTCGATTAAGTATATAAAGAGCTGTTTTCAAAGCTTCTCCCCATAAGAAACCAGGTAAATTGGTTCTACTGACCATACTTCTCACCATATCCATAAGAGTCCTGTTACGTCTTTCAGCAACACCATTTTGTTCAGGACTCCCTGGCATTGTAAATTGAGCAACTATTCCAGAGTCTTTTAAATATTGAGCAAACGGGCCTTTAAGCTATCCAGCATCGCCATGTTTGCTATAATATTCTCCCCCTCTATCTGATCTAACAACCTTGATTATTTTTCCCAACTGTTTTTCGACCTTAGTCTTGAAAATCTTGAATTTATCAAGAGACTCAGACTTTTCCTTAATCAAATACAGGTAACCATAACGGGAAAAATCATCTATAAATGTAATAAAATATACATTTCTACATAAGGTTGATGTATAGGGTCCACTGTTATCAGTGTGTATAATCTCTAAGAGATCAGAACTGCGATTTGCAGTCTTTTTATTTATCTTGACCATTTTGCCTCTACAACAATCAATACATGTCTCTAGATCATCTTTAAGAGGAGGAAGAATGTTTTACTTTATCAATCTATCCACCCTTTCTCTAGAAATGTGACCAAGCCTTTTATGCCACAACATGTATGATTGCTCTTTAGGTAGAGACCTTTTGGGAACAACCTTTTCAATATTATAGACATTATAGGAAGATAAACTTAATTGATATAAACCATATGATAAAACACAAGATCCAACTTTATTTGAATTGTAAAACAAAGTAATCATTGAATTCTTTATTTCAAATGCATAACCATCCATGTCTAAAACAGAAACTGAAATTAAATTTCGTTTAAACGACAGTACATAAAAAGTGTTCTTCAATAACATTTGAAAACCAGAATCTAATGTTAAAACAATATCCCCACAAAGTCTACAGGGACTTTAGCATTATTCCCAACTGTAAGCCATAGTTCATCTTTACTTGGTCTCCGCTTGTTTATGAACCCCTGAATGGTAAAAGCAACATGATTAGTTGCACCAGTATCTAGCCACCAAGAACTTGATGAGGCTATAGATATATTAGATTCACAAACAAAAACCAAGGAACTATTACCTGCTGGCTTGCGCTTTTGAAGCCAAGATTTGTATTTGTTACACTTTTTCTTCATGTGACCTTTCTTCTTACAGAAGAAGCAACGATCACTCTCTTTCTTAAATAGTGTTTTCTTGACCCCACTTTTATGACCAGATGTACTAACATTCTTAGAGGTTGAAGGAATACCTGGATGACTTGGTGCAGTTACTCTTCTACCTTTCCCCACATTTGAATTGGGAGAATACATTATCATATGCGACTTATCTCGCTTCAACTTCTCTTCCTCAGCTACTACTTTAGCAATCAGATCATTAAAAGACCAGCTCTCTTCCTGGTTATTGTAGACGGTCTTGATTATTCCAAATTCTGGAGGAAGTGAATTCAGAGCATGGTGTACAACACATGTATCAGGGAGTGCTACATCCAATGCCTTAAGCTTTGTCTGATAATCTACCATTCTGATGATGTAATCTCTTACATCATCAGCACCATCATACCTCATGGCATATAATGCTTGAAGAAGCTAACCTGTTTCAGCATTAGAAGATACCCTATACCTGCTCTCTACAGCTTCCATAAATGCCTTATCTGTACCATCCATAGGCAATCCACTCTTAAGATGATCCATGATTGACCTCTTCATGGACAATAAACAAATACAATTGCTCCTTGTCCATGATTCATAAGTTTTCTTTTGCTCTTCAGTATTCTCTTTAGTGAGAGTAGTTGGCTGTTCTGTAGTGAAAGCAGAATGTACATCTGCCATCTGCATTTGCGAACATAACATCCTCTTTCTATCTTTTAAAGTTCGCACTCGTAAGTGTCTCAATAGTAATCATTTGGTTGTTGATAGGAAAGGTGACTAAAAGTGAGTCAATACAACATTAGTAATATACGAGTACTATATAAATACAATCACATACTTGGAGATTCACAAACTATATCATGTAAACACCTCTGGGCAGAATACATAACAAATCAATGTAAAATCTCAAAATAGTAAAGGCCATGAGAATATTCTAATTTTCATAATCTACCACCTTTGGGTGTATAGACTAATCCAATTAGTCTAAACACATCCATTTTAACTATGCAGCTCTTTATATTCTAATATATAATCACCTCCTTTAGGAGTATAACTATATACTAAAACGAAAACGTCCCCGTCCGCATGAGAAAATTTCTTGAATACAATTAAGTTGTGCCACTTTGGCAGTCACAACCTAATTGGATCATTCCCATACTGTGGGACATGCTTTATGTACTCATTAGAATATGAATAAACACTTTAACACATTCAACTAAATGCATGCTACAGTTACATATACTACAATAGCATACAAAGTATGTTTATGAACAAACTTAAGCATGATAGAAAGAAAACAAGATGTCAACATACATGCTCCAAACTTTAAAGCATCAAAAGAGACTAAAAGATATATAAACATATCATATAATATATCAAAATGTTTGTTATTCAAAAATACACATTATGGTTCAAACCACACTTAATTTGGACCACCCACGCGCTCTCACGCGCCAGTCAAAGTTTTTGGTCAAAATAGTTGACTTTTTTGATCGTTGACCGTTGATCGTTGACTGTTGACTGGGTCGGTTGACCCATTGACCGGGTCAGGTTGACACGTTGACCGGGTCGGGTTGACCCGTTGAACCAGGTCGGGTTGACTCGTTGACCGGGTCAGGCCCATAGACCCGAATTGGTCGAACCGGGTTGACGCAAATGGGCCAAAACTGGATGGGTCGGATCGGGTTGACCCTAATGGGCCAAACCCATGACCCGAATGGGCCAAACCGGTTACCTGATCTGGATGGGCCGGATCATCCAGCCCTGATGTGTCAGGCCGGGTCAGGCCGAGCCCAATGGACCAGGCCGGACCGGGCCAACCCAGATGGGTCAGGCCGAGCCGGGCCAACCCCGATGGGCCAGGCCGGCCCAACCCAAATGGATCAGACCACCTTGACCCGGGTCCAGCCCGGTCAGGTCTAGACCTGGATGACCCACGGAGCGGGTCGATCCAGCTATTCGGGTCGAAAACGACCCGAACGGAACCCAAACAAACCGCGAACGATTTTGTTCGCAATTCGCGAATTTGTGCAAAATTAGCATGAAATCTGCACCGATTCTGGCACAGAACTGCCGGAAATCAATAAAAAATATCTTCTTTTGACCGATTAGGCCACCAAAAACACCAAATTAGAACCCAAAAATTTAGGTTTCAGACAAAAATAAAAATGGACTAAAAAATGCGATTTTTGTGCTAAAAGTTCATGTAGAACTGTAGATCTATATGCACAAAAGCCGATTGTGTGAAGAAACATCTTAATCAGATCAAAATTTCATCAAATTTTGCCTTAGTAAGTGATTTGGGATTTTTTCAATTTGAAATTTTTAAAAATTACGGTTTGAACCCAAATATTCTGAAAATTGTTTCACCAAATCACAAAAAACACCCAAATGTTCAGTAAATCATATTTTGAACCGAATAGAAAACAAAAAACGATTTTGTAAACCAAATAAAAATCAAAATAGATTTTAGACCTCATATACGTTGCTCCGATACCACATGTAAGAAAAGAAACTTTATAGGATTTGCATAGACAGATCTAAAACACCGTTTGTATGATTTTGATTTAGCAAACAAATAGAAATTGAATAGATAGAAACATACCACTTTTGCGATCCATTCTCACATTGTCGTAAACCCAATAATGCTTTTTGGAATTCGGGCTTAGGCGGATATCCTCTATTCTCATAAGAATCACTGGCTCGATGAAAGAACTTAGGTTTCACCTCTTTTGTGAAAAGCAACCTTATGAAACCCTAAGAACAATATGAATATATATGAGCTAGAGGATAAGACCTAGCCTTACCTTATGTGCAACCCAATAGGCCCACTCATCACGGCCCTATTTGGTTAGCCACGGCCCACATTAGCTAGTCCATATTTAGAACTCTCATGGACCAACATAATATAGCCCACTTAAGTAAGCTTAAATAAAAATTAAGCTAATAATCAAAGTCGTGGTTTTAGTTTGAAGATAGATTTGGTAGGAAAGTTGAGGTGTCTAGAAGAACTTCACATCATTTCTTACATACCTAAAAGTATTGTAACCTCGTCCACCGCTGACTTGTTCACTTCCTTTGTTTTGGAAGTAAGAAATCGAAGTTTTTAATATTATCAAAACTATAACATTAAATTATACAGCCAAAGACCTTAACAATCCAGTATACAACTTAAAATATTTAACAAGTATTTGAAATAAAACAGAAAAACACGTTAAGATTTTGATACAGACCAGTGACATATAACATCATTTGTAATGATGCTTGTAGCTGCATGACCAAAAGCTACCGGCCTTCCGTAATTGCATCGGTTACATCATTCCCCAAACAAGTTTTTGTCGTTGCAGTGTCAACTGGGTTTGTCTTCATCATATTTCTCACATTCAAGAATGCAGGTTCCTTGGGATAAGGCACAGCTACATTTTCGTAGCTTAGCATGGTGACAACATCGGACATAGTTGGTCTATCTTTTGCATTCTCTTGAACACAAAGGAGAGCTATGTTTACATATCTCAATACCGTACAAATAGAGGGTATGTTTTCAATTAGTGGATCCACCAAGTTTGCTCCCTTATCATTTGTCCATAATTCCCATGCCTTAAAATTTCAAAAAGAACACAATGTCATAGAGAATTAATGCTTAAATTCATAATTATTTAGTTAAAATTCTGAAACAACTAATAAATTCTAGTATTGTACTTAAGGTTTTGAAATTCAAGACAAAAAGAGTTAATAATATATTCTTCTTCAATCAGAACCAATTTTGACAATCAATGAATACTTATCTATCTAACAACTTATTCTAGAGGACAAATGATAAGTATTTCACTTTCTACCAACAAATATGTGAAAAGATACTTACATATGCGATAAGATGGAAAGAAGCAATTTGATTATAACCAATGCTTTTCTTGCCACTCAAAATCTCTAAGAACAAGATGCCAAAGCTAAAGACATTAGATTTGATTGAAAAAAGACCTTCCAAAATGTATTCAAAAGGCATATAACCACTGTACATCATTAAAAAGTAAAAAAGAAGTTAGCAATTGCATGTCTTACTCATCAATTGTTGCAATGAACATTAACATAATGTTGATTGTGACAATTTCATATTTATCTTTTGCAATACTTACTAAGTATCAACAATTCTATTTATATTTGCTTGTAATTCATTTCCTCCAAATATTCTTGCAATTCCAAAGTCTGAAATTTTAGGATTCATATCGATGTCCAACAAGATGTTGCTAGGCTTCAAATCTCTATGAATGATTCTTAACCTAAAATACTGATGAAGATAAGCAAGTCCTTGAGCAATCCCTTCAATAATTTGAACTTGAGTTCCCTAATTTAATGTCCTATGCTTTTCAAGATCTATTTCATACATAAATATAAGGGATGGTTAGTGGTGTAAATTTAAAGAAGCATAAACATAAAGAATCAAAGTTAAAGCATCATAAAAATATAAGAAATTACCCACCAAATACAAAGTAATCCAAACTTTTATTGGGTAAATATTCATATATTAGAATATTCTCATCTTTTTTTATGCAACAACCTAAAGGCTTAACAAGATTCTTGTGTTGGAGCTTGGCTATGAGCATTGCTTCATTTTTAAGCTCCTCCCAACCTTGTCCAGATCTTTTTGAAAGCCTTTTTATAGCCACATCATCCCCTTGCAATAGTCTTCCCTAAAATTTTTATGTGGTAGTAACCACCAAACATATTTAGAAAAAGTAAGCCACATTGACCAATAAACCCTTAATAAATATTAATTCTAACTATAACTATCTATCTATTTCAAGAGATACATTATATTGGCATGGGATGGTTGTTCTTAAGTCATGATTAGAGTCTAAACTTTCACTTTCATGTTAAGAGCAAGACTTGTTTAATAATTATTTGTATTAGATCAATAATTATCCACTAACATATAAACTTATAAAGGATAATTACCCAATAGTCGGCAATTAATAGCCAGCATATACATCTTGCAAATCTCACACACAATTAAAGTTAGGCAACAACAAAAATTGAAAGTTGCCTATATGTGCAAATTAACATTCAAAAGGTATTGGCTGCAAGTGTTATAACCTTGTATGTAAATTCCTCATCCAAATCATAATGTTAATGAACATTGAACCATACCTTGTAAACGGGCCCAAAACCACCCTCCCCCAACTTATTTGCAGTTGAGAAATTATCAGTTGCAGCACAAACACTTGCAAAACTGAATAACAACATTTGGACATCCCTTTTCCTACCGTCTCCATCCTCTGTTGTATTGACCTTTTGGGTCATGCCCAAATCTAGCAGCAACAAATCCTCCCCTGTAAGGTGAACAACACAAATCTTTCAATATACAAAATTTAGGTTGCTAAAAGAAGGTTGTGAGTGATTCTTTACTTACCCTTACTTCTTAGCTTTATCATCACATGATAAACAAAAAGGCCCATGGTAAATAGCATAGCAATCGATGCGGTGGGGGTGACAATCTTCTAAATTTTTTTACTTTCTTTAAACTTGGAATTCTTATATTTTGGTACTGTTACAATTCCACTAGTAGAGTTTGTTTCTGTTCAATGAAATAAAAACAAGAACGAAAAGGAAATCAGAAAAGTACATAACATTGGTGTCGTTCAATTCATTATAGATTGGCGATGCCTAAAGGTATCTCTTTAAGAAAATTCCAACCAAAAAAATTAACTAAAGGAAGAAGACAAAAGAACTGAAACAACAATCACCAAGTAACATGTTAATATTTTTTCTCACCTCCTAAGTTGTCCAAAGTAAAGAGTTTCAAATAGAAATCTGTTTGATATACATAATCTGTTGAGCGTTGTTTGAGATCTAAGAGAGGGCCACTCCAAACTAGGCAACGATCCTCTTGATCAGAAGCATAGCTGGTACAGGAGCAGTTATTCAAGCATATGGATTTGCAATCTGAAGTATTGCTGACGGGCAACCGCATTGGATTTCTAGGCAGAGCAACTCTAGAAATAGGAAGAAACTTATCTTGCTGAACCTTAGTACTATTGCTGCACTGCAATTGAATTCTTCTCTCACATCCATCCATTCCTTTTGTGAATCCTGGCAGACAGTCACATAGAGAATATAAAGTTTCATTGCATATATTGAAATCACCGCAAACATGCCCGGCACAATTAGATAAGTAATCGTTGTTCAACTTTTGAAACTTTTGATCATATGTCAGCAGCTTTAGATTCACGTCACAATCCAACACTACTTGTGAGGTTGTATTAGTGTAGTTACGACGCCATGTAACTGTTGGGATTTCTACTTCTACTCCCACATCGGCCCGGGATGGCCGTGTTATCGGCCTTATTAACTACTGGGACCTGCCACTTACCGCCACGTGGTTTTAGGATGGTCCCCCCAGCTATTTAACATGGTATCAAAGCCGGTACCCGGGCCCGGTGTGGTCCCCAGCACCTCATTCTGTCTTCCCGATGTTGGGAGCAGGGGGCATGATAGGATTTCTACTTCTACTCCCACATCGGTCCGAGATGGCTGTGTTATTGGCCTTATTAACTACTGGGACCTGCCACTTACCGCCACGTGGTTTTAGGATGGTCCCCCCAGCTATTTAACAGTAACGTCCTCCCCATCAATCTCGAATATAGCAGCAAGATCACCAACGAGCCGGCTACTGCAGTATGGTTTCGAATCATCCATTAAGATCAACTCTTTATGAGAACCCAGATGCAGAGAGAAAGATCCAGGAGCTAGGTCATTAACAGTTCCAGAATCTGGGTAACATTTTACTAATATGAATGACCATCCTGTTTTAGCATCTTTAATCTTCATTCCCGGCAAGAGAACAGAAAAAGGATAATCGAAGCTTTGCCACAAAACTTCCTTGGCATTGTTTGTTAGTATAAGATTACCTGTATCTAATAGCCTGGCATAGGTGTCATTGCCAGCTGAAGCGTTAGTCACCCTGTATGACAAGCTACTGTCAGATATAACAAGATTGCCCTCTTGGTGGAAGGTAAGGACAGCAGAGGAATTTATGGTTAGGTGCTCCCTATTTGCAGCCCAAACTACGTAGTTATAACTATTTATTACAATAAACACGTAACGCTTTTCCAAGTTTTCGAAGGGACGATCAAAGCGAAGAGAGAACCTTCTAGTGGCAGAGGAGATGACACTCGAGGTGTTTAATGATTGGCCTGGTCGAATAGTATCAGTAATATCAGCACTGGCGAACTGCAAACCAAGGCAGAGTAAAAATAGAAGGGAAGCCATAAGAGGGGAGATTCTAGGTCTCATCTTTGATTCAGGTAACTAGGCTTCTTAGATTTCTCTCGGCAGAATTCTAGACGACCTTTTAAGGTTGTAGAGCATGACCAGGCATTTTCATTTTTTCATCAGCTTTTATAGCAACTATTACATCATGTTTCCGCTTCGTTCTCGACCACTCACTGCTACTATTACATCGCATGTGAATTTCTGTCCGGGCTTTCACGCAACAAGGCGACGAAAGCAGACAAGTAATGGAAGCAAATGATCGCGCACTCCGTTATGTGGACAAAATGGGATCGATTGCTGAGTTTGTAGATAGAGATAGGATTATGATTTCCTAAATCCATTTCAAAGTATTTTTATTTTCAGTTTACTGTTACGATTTTTATCAAGTTTCTATGTATGCTTATACAGTTGCTACCTTTAGCTCTGCTCAAGTTTTTCTTTATTTATAAGATTTATCACATTTCAAAAGCTATGCGGTGAAAAACACCCTCCCCTTTTTGCTTTTGGCGAAGGTGTCAACACTCATGAACTTTCCAATGAAAACTATGAGAAAAAAAATTTGAATTATTGTCTATAATTCATGCTGATTATAATGTCATTTTTATGAGTTGAAATTCATTTAGTAAATTATTTGAGTATTTTAATGATTTCGATTTAATGATTTACTAATTTAAATAATATAAAATCTCACAAAAAATCTTCAATTTATTTATTTATACAAATGTAAAATTCATTTGAGAAAGTGTTGAGTCGTCTTAGTAACTCCATAAACACATTGTCTTAAAATGGTATCATATAATTTCATAAATTGAAATCGTTAGCTGAAGCTATTTGGTTGGTATCGATAAAAAGAGTTATGCCTTACCAAAAGGCATCTTGACATAGACTACTTTAAATTTAACTAGTGTTTCCCAATAATTTGAAATGCTAATCAATTTCTTCTCATATTGCATTCCATTTCTAACTTGCACCTTATTTTTGAGAAGATAAGAATCTAAGATAATTAATCATGTAAGATATGAATTATAGAGAAATAAAGCATCTTTCACAAGGAAAACAAAAAAAAAATTAGTATCTGCCCTAATTGAAGGTCACATCATGCTATTAACAAATTTTTGAAAGGCAAAGAAACTGAAGTTTATCCAAATGTTACGTAGTAAAGTAGTGGTTTATACCACTTCTACGTGATTAGAAGACTATCCAAGTGACATTTAAAGCTCACGTGGGAGGCCTGATGTGCTGGTCAAAACTTTCTGCTTTTCTCTCACGTCACGGGCCTGCTTTCAGGAGCAAGCCTTGCGTGTTCGACGGTCTCTCTCTCGATTTACTGAGGTGAAGAGCTACAGAGCACGTGAAGCCACTCCAAGTTATAAAATTAGTGAGTTTTTTTCTCCTTTTTATGTAACGAACATAACGTTCTTTCGTCCTGTAGAAAAGCTATAGGTCAACGGCGCTCTATAGAGAAAGGGTCGACTTCGGCTCTGTCCTTTTCATTTTTCTTTCGGCTTGAAATTCATTCATTTTTCTTCGAAACCTCGAAAACCTACGCCCAAAACGTGACATTCAGGCCGTCTTTTCCAGGATTACTCCAGGGTTAGAAATCATCCCTTCCAACTTTTGGACGACTGGTTAAATCAGCCAGGCATTAATTAATAAATCAGCATTGGAGCTTTCCTTGTCACTACTGTCCTCCCTCCCACGCAATATTGAGTTTATGATTTAAATGCTTCTTACACATCCAAGTTAGTACACCTAATTGTATTTTAAGTATTAATTTTTTTAATAAAATTTTAAATTGTATTAATAAAAATTTAAATATAGAAGCACATGAATGTACTCCAATATTACACAAATTACCATATTTATGAAAAGGTAGAAGTTACAAGCCATCAAATTTTACTCAAAATAATATTATCTTAAGAGGATTTTATATTTTTAAATAAAGAAATTTTTTCTTGTACCACTTTCTTTACTTTTGTCAAGAGAATATGAATATTTTGTTGATTTTGGTGTAAAGTGTATTTTATTTCATTCAGCTCATATATAATAAATGTAAGCTAAAAATAATATCTTAAAAAGTTTAACAATCAAATTTAATTTATACAAGAATACTTTTCCAAATTATCATTATTCATACACATTCAAAAAAGAAATGACTTTTTTTTTTTATGTGAAATTGATAAAAATCACAATGTATGTCAATTGAAAAGAACTAATGTATAATTTCTATTGTTATAAAAGGTTACCCCTACAAATATGCTATCTAATGAAATTGTGTTTACTAATGCCATTAATTCATATTAAATCATATAAATTTACCATTTTATCTACCTGCCAAAGATCCTTATAAATCTTTTGGCAACAATATGTAGAGTTTAGAAAATAATTTATTAATACAATTTACATTTCCACCAAAAAAAAATAATTTAGAAAACATAAGATTTAAGATATAGGTTTTCTTTTCTAAATAACTATTGAGTTGTCTTTATTAAATTTGAATACACTTTTTAATTTTTTTATTATAAATTAATAACAAGTTTTATATGCTCACCTTGGGAGGATTAGTGTTATCGTTTGACTTGATTGGTTGTGGACAGCTAGGCATGAACTAACTATGCAACTCATGACATCAAAATCAAAACTAATTGTCCATCTCATAGCATAGGAATCCATATTAAGAACCTAACTCCTAGATTGGAATTTGAAGTAATTGCCCAATGCGTTGCATCAAAATTAGGACAAGTTGTCCAACCAGTGAAACTTCTCATGTCTATTGTTCACTTACTATTTGTTATGATGTTAAGGGGTGTGATTGAAAGTATATCTTTCAGAATTGTATTGTATCACATTTGGAGGGAAAGAAATAGAAGAACATTCAGTGATAAAAGTCTTGACAATTCAACCATTATTGCTAAAATCAAAAAGGACGTGAAAGAAAAAATTTCATTTACTAGAAGAGTAAAGCCTATAAATTATAATAAATTCTTGCAAGAGCTTTAAAATTTTTCAAATGCAGTGTTTGAGCCTAAATGATGATGTTGTTATTAAACAATCTTGTAATTTTTTATAGTAATATATAATTCTTGACTTTTCACCAAAAAAAAAAAAGTTTAGCCTCTCTAACAACAACTTTTGATCTTATGACAATGTTTGATCCTAGCAATCAATATCAAATCAAAACTAAGTTTAAGTCCCCCCCAATTGATGCTAAGGGGTCTATTGTTGACTTTTTCAGGGGTGAACACTGGCCATTGACTCAACTAGTTGTAAAGGACTAGCTAATTGCCCAACTTGCGACTTTCAAAACTGAGATTAACCATCCAATTAGTGTATCCCCTAGTACCCTCTTGTCACTTGGTATGAGACTATGCACTAATTGTTATATTGCAGATCAATGTGCCCAAGGGAAACCATCCTATTAAGTCAATAATGTTGTTCATCCTTTAATAGCTATGGCTTTTATCATGATAATAACTTTTGATCCTAATACTTTAAAATTCAAAGAAAAAAAAGTTAAAAAGATACTTTGAATTTTTTATCAAAACTCTTACAACTCATCCAGGTTAACATGTCTAATTATAATTGAAGTGCTAAATTCATTTTTGTTTAAGTTTTTGATGTCCATAGAATGTTTGTCTTTAAAATCTCAAGAAATTAAGAATTTAATATGCAGAGTTTCCATTCTATATAAATATGGATTTGTTGTCATTAAACTTCAACAAACTTTTTAAAAATTTTGTAAATTATAAATTAAGAGCAAGTGCTTTAAACTTCTAGAACAAAAATGTTAAGATACCCTATATTTCTCATTAAAATTCTCCCTATTCATCCAAGTTATCACGGTTAATTGTTTTTAAGTAATACTTTCTATTTTTTTCTCCACTTAAGCTTTTGGTACAATCAAAATTTTTGTTTAGTAGGATTTCAAGAAATAAAGGGTCTAATATATAGAGTTTCTTTTTCAAAATTAATATTGACTTGTCTTTGTTAAACTCATAATACACATTTTCAATTTTTATTGATTGTAAACTAATAACAAGTAAGCTCCTTGACTTGGGTCAATAGCTCAATGCCACGAGTTATTAACTTATGATTTCAAGATCCTCTATTCAAATTCCCTTGCCCTCATCATCTCTTAAAATAAAACAAAATAAAAGATCAAGTGCCTTAAACTTGTAAAATAAAAATGTCAATAAGACACTCACATCTTCAACAAGATTAAACTAGAAAAATTTATAGAAACCGTTATTTCTCCTCCGCTCGTAAATTCCACAATAAGATGTCAAAATTTGAGACTCATATATCTTTCTGCTTTATTCATCTTTGTGCGTCAACCCCAAAAGGATTTCCATTTTTCATAGTTGGTTCATGGTTAACGAACGTCAACCATAACTTGTAAACAGGTACGGAGCCACCCTCTCCCAGCTTATTCGCAGCTGAGAAATTATCAGCTGCAACACGAAATCTCCACGCCCTGCAGTATTGGCTTTTTGGGTCATGCCCAAGTCTAACAGTAACAAATTCTCCCTTGTATACAAAATGTATAAAACAAAGGAAAAGGAGGGGGAAAAAAGACATTTGCATATACTAGAATCTTACCTTGCATCCTTCAATTTTTTAATGCAATTGTAAGGCATTTTTAGCTTAATAATTTCGTTCAGTTGAAAATTGATTGACAAATTTTTTAAAGGATATCTAACCCATTCCAAATAACATAAGTCATTGCTTAGCATGAAATTTGAATGACCTCCATACTATTCAAAAGCATGAAACTTATGACCATGATGAATCACAAGCATTTTCAAGTTTCTCATCCTCCAAGATCTAGTTGCTCCCCTTTGTGGAATGACATATCTAGATTAATAGCTTCAATTGTATTTGTTCCCTATAAAAAAAGAATTCATAAATAAGTCTCATAATAATATTTAATAAATACTTTGTAAAAGTGGTATCTAATAGATTTTTCTAAGTTAGATATAGATATATTTACTTACAGTATTATACTTTAATACATTCATAATCTCTTTATAATACCATAAGCTACTTCGCTTGTCAAGATCACTTGGACATTTATGATAGACTATTTGTTAACTCATTTTCTTTAACAAATCATGGATATGGTATGTTCCATGTAACTCCTTTATGAGACATTTGTCCTTAAGAACTTTGATATCAATAGTTAAATAATTATGAAGATATTCCAATTTACTGTAATCCTAAATCCAAGTTTTGTTGAACAAAGAAGCAATATCTAAAAATAAGTTTTTTACAATTCCTCTAATCCATCAAAACTTACTTGGAGTATATCCAAAATGTCTACCTTCAAATTTGCCTTTAGTTGCTCTTGGGCACTTTTCCATTCATCAATTGTCCTATCAAATAAATAAGCTCCAAAAACTTTATTGGCTAGAGGAAGGCCTTGGGCCAAATACATCATATCCTTGGATAGTTTCACATAGCTCCCTTCAAGATATTCCTTCTTAAATGCATTCTAACTAAAGAGTTCTAAAGATTCATCATTGCTTAACTCTATAACCTTATAAATCTCATCTATATACATCTTCAACAAATGGCAATCCCTACTTGTTATAATAACTCTATTCCTCTGGCCAAACCAAACATAACTTGCTACTAATGCTTTCAATTGGTTTTCTACATTCATATCATCAAGAACTATAAAAATATTTCTATTACACATTCTACTCTTTATAATGTTTATTACTATATAAGTATTCCATACCTTTAAGCCATTATCTTGTAAGATTTCAAAGACAAGTTATGTTTATAGATGTTCTATACTATGAGTTTAAGTGTTTGGTGAATTTTAGATGCAAGTGAACATGTCAAACAAGTAATATAATGATGAATAAGATATCGTCTCACAGAGATTGGTGATTACTAAGCCAACTAATTACTAACGGTGAACAACTTCTAGAATTTATCTAGCAAACCAAATTGACATCGAATAAACTAACGAACTAAATTTAATAAAACTAAGTACACAAAACATGTTAGAGTGTCCAATTTCACCATAACTATGAGGTACTAATTACTAATGTAGATTATGCATACTTCAATAGAGATAATATCTATGTGATGATGGAATCTCCTAATTTATTTACTATCCCATGTCTAGGTATAGTGAACCTATTTAGTTCATTAATTTACTATATCTCTACATGTGAATTGAAACAAACTAAATGCATTAGGATCTATGAGCATTCCTAGTTTACACTAAAAGCCACACAAATAATATGATATATGTCTATCCATATTTAATTTATGGTTACATATTACAAGAAGCAATTGCATCTTATCTCCTATCGGTCTCAAACATGCAAATCAAATCATTTAAGTGATAGCTAATTACTTAAAAGCATTAAACACAGTAATATATAACTTCACATAAACAAAATATCTTACAAAACATAGCAATTATAAGATTCATACCATCATAATTAGGTTACATCATAGTTCTAACAAAAGTAAACTAAAACATAATAAAATACTAAGGAGGAACAATAATAGGAATAAAATTAGGCATCTTGAATCATAGAACAAGAAGTTTGTCACCCTTTTTCTCTTCTTTTCAAGAAACCCTTGAATTCTTGGTCTCTCTCTTGAGTTGTGTTGAATTTCCTCCTCCCCCTTCTTTTGCCTCATTTCTTCTCTTAAATAGGGTTTAAGTTTAAACCTATCTCCTATCTTAGTATAAGTGAGTTTTGGATATCTAAAACAATTAGGTTTTGAACTCCTAATTTGATTAGGTTTTCTAACTATTTAGAAAACTTAATAACAATTAAAGAACCTAATAACAATCATCCAAAGCACAAGCCCATCTTGATTTTCTTAATCTTGATATTTTAACCATATTTTGCCATATAATTTCTCCATGCTTGTTCTTTTTCTCCGTGCTTCCTTATTCTATAAAAAAAAAGACAACTTTAAGTACATAAAGAGGAATTCAAATATTTTTCTCATAAGCATTGCATTATTTATTGCCTAAGAATAGGTAAAATAACTCTAAAAAATAGAGTCATCATTAAGTCTCTTCTATAATCTGAGCAATCAAGCAGCTTGCTTTAAAGTGAGAAGAAACTCAATCATAAACAACTTGTGCTAAAGTAGTTTTACCAATTCCTCCCATGCCACACATTCCTATAAAGTGAATATCATTACACTTAATAGAATGTTAGGAGATCAATTTGGAAGCTCAAGAGCCAATTCCAAATAGCCACTTGGAATGTTTGAGGATGTACGATTTAGTTCATCTAGAAAATTTTAGAATAAGTTGAGGGAATCGGCCTATCCAGTTGTCCCAACCTCCTCATTGCATTTTCAAAGTTTCTAAAAGCATCACAAGGTGGATCCCTTAAAAGATAGAAAAAGAAGTAATTTTTCTGTACTATATAATTTTAATTATTTCATTTTACAAAATTTTAATACTTATATCATTTAATTTTTAATTTAACTAGAATAGAAATATCATTATGCATGTTTTATTTTCATACACATGTTACTAAACCATAAACTTTGATGACTTTAAAACATATTGCATTTTGTTTAATTTGTGTTTCTAATATTTGATCTTAAGAACTATAATCAATGGAAGAGATTTCATTTCTTTGTTGAACTTAAATTCCTAAGAATAAAAAGACAATCCCCATATTCCAATCAATTATAAAGTTTAGTACACAAGTATCTTTGTCAACACATGCCATAAAAAAATAGCTAAAGGGATTGAGATAAAGAATAATAATGTGCCATAAAAAAATGTAGGTAAGTGTGAGTGTTTATATAGTTACAAAAATTGAGAATATCTTCTAAGAAACTATGGTTTGATGAATAAATTTGTTTCTATTCTCTAAATTTCTTTAGAATGTTATGGTTTGGTTCAATGGTTTTATTATAAAAATTAGAATTTTTTTTTTTTTTTTTTGGTGAAAGGTCAAATTATATATCACCCGTAAAAAAATTTACAAGATTGTTTGATTACAAAATATCATCATCTAAGCTCAAATATTGCACTTGCCAAATTCCTAAGCTCTTATAAAAATTTATTACAATTTGTAAGTTTGACTCCTATTGTAGATGAGAGCTTCCCTTTCACATCCTTCTTGATTTTAGCAATAACGGTTGAGTTATCTAGACTTGTATCGCTGAATCTTCTTCTATTCTTTTCGCTCTAAATGTGATACAATACGGCCTTGAAAGATATACTAAGCAAAGTTGCTGCAAAGCTCTTCCTCTTAACAATCTTGATCATCCAACATATTTTAGCTCTCCAGTGTTCAATTCTTCGAGTTAATCCATTCATGCCTAACAAAGCCTTCCAGATGTAGTTTGTGAACCTGCATTTAAAAAATAAATGTTCCTATGATTCTTTTTCTTATTGGTAAAGGTTGCATTGTAGATCCACTGAACTAATCCATTTCGCCACCCGATCTGTTATGGATAGTTTGTCTTTCAAAGTGATCTAGCAGATAAAATTATGCTTTGGTACTCCTTCTTTCTAAACAAATGTTGCCCATTCAGTATCTTCTCTATTCTCTTTTAGTGCTACATAACTTTTGACAATATTGTATTCTGAGTCCGTCACTAGTTGCGTGAGTTCACTTCTTACTTGTAAAATATTTCTAAAACTCTAAGCTAATGATCCTTTCATCTCAACTTCTAATACATTTCTTTCCTTCAAATTTTCTGTTATCATCCATTTAACCCAAAAAAGAGTTTGAGTTGAGGTGCACAAGAGACTATAAGAGCTTTCCAATTGCTGCCTTATTCTAAGTATGAATGTCTATCAAACCCAGTCCTCCAGAAATTTTAGGCCAACAAACTTTTTCCATGCCACTTTCACTACACATCGTCCATAAGATTTACTTGCCCAAAGGAAAGTTCTAATCCTTTTTTCAATTTCATAAAGTGTCTGTTTTGGCAATAAAAAAATTTGCATCCAATATGTTTGCAATGAGAACAGAACATTTTTTGCTAGCTGCAGTCTCCCCACATAATTAATATACTTAGACTCTCAACCTTCAATTCTCCTCAATATCTTTTTTGTCAAGATAGTACAATCTAGGTTGGAGAGTCTTTTAGTAATCAATGGAACTCCCAAGTATTTTATAGGAAGCTAGCCTTCTTGGATAGGAATATGATCAAGTATTAGAGCCTTTTCCTATTCAGACAAACCTGAAAAGAAAATTTGACACTTTTATGGATGCATCTTCAGACTTGTTATATCTTCAAACTCTTGCATAGCATCCAGTAAACACAATATAGACTCAATATCTCCATGAGCAAACAAAAAGAGATCATCAGCAAAACATAGATGAGTGATCTTCTCTTTAGCGCATTTCCAATGAAATTTAAACCTTCCAAAAGATACTTTCTTTTGTATAATTCTATTAAGAATCTCCATCACAATAACAAAGAGAAAAGGAGAGAGAGGGTCTCCTTGTCTAAGTCCCTTTGCCCACTTAAAAAAACCTGTATGAGAGCCATTGATGTTCACAAAATATCCAACAGTAGTGATGCAGTTTTCAATCAGCAATCTAAATTTGTCTGGGAACTTCAAAACTTTCAGTGTATTTAGGATTGCATTCCAATCTATTGAATCATATGCTTTCATAATATCAACCTTAATTGCCACACTTTTCCCATGAATATCTTTGTGATAATTGTGTATTAACTCTTGACATAACAAAATATTTTCTTTAATGTTCCTTCTTGGCACAAAAGTTGTTTGACAAGGATGTATGAAATAAGGCAAAGCTAGACTTAATCTTCCTGCCACAATTTTAGATATGATTTTGTACAACACATTGCAACAAGAGATTGGTCTAAAATCTTTCATAGTAGTGGCATTAATTTTCTTAGGGACAAGGGAGATTACTGTTGAATTTATGCTTCACAATAGCTGTCTCTTTTGAAAGAAAGCTATAACTGCATCTTCTATGTCACTCCCTATAATATTCCAAGCTTTCTTGAAGAAGAAGCTATTATATCCATCAGGACTTGGAGCTTTGTAATCACCAAAAGTATTAAGGACCTTTTGTATATCTTCTCCTTGAACATATGCTATAAGGCTTCTCTTTGTCTCTTCTGGAATTTCCATGGGAAATAACTCTCTTAATTTTGTTTCTAATGGTTGAAGTTCGTTTGTCCTCCCCAGCAAGTTTTGATAGTAACTTAGAATTTTGTTCTTTATCATTTTAGGATCTTCAGTAAGTTGCCCATCCTCTATTTCCAACTTGACAATGTGGTTTTTTGCTCTCCTCTTCATCATGCTTCTAAAAAAGACTTTACTGTTACAATCTCCCTCTTTCAGCCAAGTATTCCTTGATTTTTGCTTTAGAAGTATTTTTTCATGCTTGCTATGTATTAGTAACATTTCTAACCACTTCTTTTCTTCATTGCGCAATTGGGTATTTGAAGGGTCATCAAAAAGCTTTGCTTGTGCTATTTATATCTGCTTCCTTGCTACCTTTATTTTCCTTGGTAATTCTCCAAATTCTTTTCTATTTAGCTTTCTCAACTCTTTTCTCATTTCCTTCAACTTTATCATTATTTTGTACATTATAGTGCCCTCAACCCTTTGTTGCCAAATATTCTTCACTATTGTCATAAATTGGGGGTCGTCTGGCCAGAAGTTGAAAAATCTAAACGCATTTTTCTGTCTTGGTCTATTATTGCCCACCTTGATAGTGCAAGGATTGTGATATGATAATCTAGGAGTACTAAATTCAATGGAGAAATCCATATTACTTTGCAACCATTTAGGGTTTACCAAACATCTATCCAATTTACTACCTTTGAACCCTATTCCTTTATCTTTGTTTGTCCATGATAGAAGAGGTCCTACAAAGTTTGGTTCTATAAGTTCTGCATCACTTATGAACTTGTTGAAATCTTTTATTCCTTCTATTCATCTGCTAGCTGCACTGACCCTTTCATTTAGATTCCTCACTATATTAAAATCTCCTACTAGTAGCCATTGAGTGTCTTTTCCATAACTGTTATAACATTGTGTGAGGTTACTCTAAAGATCCTTCCGTTGATTTGCTGCATTTGCTTCATTTGCTGTATAGATGGCAGATAAGTACCATACTTCATGTCCCTCTTCCACTTTACAATTCACTACCTGTTTAGAACTACTAAGCATTGTGATGTTGAGCTGTGGCATTTTCCATACAATCCAATCCTACCATTTTCATTATCTCTATAATTGTGGACAAAACCCCATTGGGGAAAAAAAGAATCTATCACCCATTGTGCTTTATCTTCTTTTATTTTGTGTTCTAATAAAATGACAATGTCAGCTTTAGCATTCTTGATAACTTCTCGTACCTCTTTTTGTTAAGGGCTTTTATTCATGCCCCTAACATTCCATGAGAATTTTTTGTGGACATGTTATATTTGTTCCATTTTAGGCAATTTAGTATAGTGGTAGATTTAATACTTTTTAAGTTATTATATGACAAACTAACTATTTTTCTATAAATGTAATGATAGATAATTTTTAAGAAAATTGACAAGGTATCAATAATCCTTCTCTTATTTATGCTTTAATCTATGATATGATATAATCATAATAAATTTTCCATCATCAACCTTAATATAATCTTTCCTTATTTGTATTTTCATCTACAACATTAAAAGCATAGAAAAGAACGATTGAATATGTTATCAAAAATCAACGTTTCGAAAAACAAATCCAAGGTGAGGAAATTTCCAGGACATTAATGTTTGCTTTGAATGAAATTTTTCTCCATATTGTTTTTGTGCACTAGGCCCACATTTTGATATGCAGGCAGGGAAAATTTGTCATATGATGCTTCATTGTCTATTTCTCAATTTTATAACCTTTTTATCCTGGAGTTCATGTTTTAAAGTTTTTTGCTAATAAAATTTTCATTGTCTTAATTACTGCTAATTTTATACTTTAAATAAATAATTCTATTTTCATTGCCTAGAATTAATAAAAATAGTTTTTTGAAATATTTTTAAGTGCTTCATATCTATCCAAATTGCATGAATTATCACAACTTTTGTGCAATGATCTTTACAATGGATTAACAACCATGGGAAAACTTGGCCATGAATGACTTGGAATGAAAATTAAGAATGTATAGTCACCATTGATTTAGTTTTTTTAAGATAGGGTCAATGTTTGACCAATTTAATTAAGCATCACCAAAAATAATATCCAATGATATTTGAATTTTGGGTTGTCTTGTTTTATTGCAAAGAAAGCACAAAGAAATCGCTTCAATGATACCTTAAACACTTTGAAAACAGAAAACTTCAGCTATCACAGGCAAATCTACTACAAAAGTCCTTTTTCGGCTGCTTTTAGCTATCACTAGTAGATTCTTACCAGAAAATCTATTACTGGGCCTCTGATTTCTCCTTTCCGGCTGCCTTTAGCTATCATCGGCAGATCTATTGCAGACTTTTTCGGTTGCCTTCAGCCATCACCTGTAGATTATCGTCAAGAAATCTACTATAGAAGCTCTTTTGACAACATTTGCGGCAGTTTTTGTCTTTCTAGACTTTTCCAAAAGTCCAAACTTGCAAAAAGTCCCTTGTACAAAGCGCAAAAGCTTTTTTGTTTTTTCAAGCTTGCTTTGATGGTTGCACAAAGTGCAAAAGCAAAAGCTTTTTTTGCTTTTCAAGCTTGCTTTCTTAGTGCTACTTCTACTGTTGCGGGCATGGATTATCCAAGCGGGCAGTATTTCTCTTCGGGCGTGGGACATTGGCTTGTTCTTTCGAATGTGGGGATATTTACGGGCTTCAATGGGCAGTATCCGTAAGGCTTAGGCTTCCTTCCACATAATTTACTCTAGGCTGCAAAAGGGCACTCTTATGGGCCTACATTTCAAACCCAAGGGCCATAGTTTCCAAGTTCTTCACTTAACTTGAATCAGCTTCAAAACAGCTTGGGTTCCCACTCATTAGGGAATTATGAAGGTATGATTCTTCAATCACATTATAGTCATCCATGGATCATAAATTCAAGTGCAAGTGATCATGTCACACGTGATTTAAAATCTTTATATTCTTATTATCCATTTGCATCACAATCATTACCATTTAGTTGTCTAATAATACTTTTGTTTATGCTACATATTGGACATGCATAACCCACAAAATTAATATACTTGAATTGTGTCCTTTTTATACCTCGTTTGAAATTTAATTTGCTCTCACTTAAAAGGATCACCTCTGTTTACAATTGCATTGCTATGCTCCTAGATGATTTTTGTATTTTTCATAATCATAAGATTGGGTAAGTGATTAGGATGGGTAAATTGGTGCGAGGGCTTTGTTTTTGCAACCCACTCTTCATGAGTTGTCTTCTTGCATTGCATACATCTTGCATATTGCTCATTCACCTTTGTCATGTTTGAGTGTGAATAGTTTATCTAATGACAACATTAATTCTAGTTATATTCGATGGCATAGACATTTGGAATATAGCTTTCAAAAATGTTATTACACACATGGGAAGCATATAAAATGTCCTGAATCTTTTTCTTGTTCTATCTATCCATTGACAAAATATACTCAATTTGTTTTCCCAGAACGTCAAACATTCAGTGTTGTTATTTTTTACCTTATGCATATGGATTTATGGAGACCCTATAGGAAACCCAATCATGACAAGTCACTCTATTTTTTTAATCATTGTTGATGATTTCTTATGTGCAACTTAGACCTTTCTTTTATGTTTTAAAGATCAAGTATTTCCTACCATTTAGTCTTTTATTTCTATGGGTCAAACCTAATATGGTGCCTTAGTTAAACACATTCGTTTTGACAATGGCATAGAAGTTTTTTTGGCTACATGTTCTTCCTTTTTGGCATCTTATGGGATATACCATGAAAGGTTTTACGTACATACTCCCCAACAAAATGGGGTATTAGAATGCAAACTTTATCACCTATTGGATGTTGTATAAGCCTTGACGTTTCAAGTTCACATCCCTAAACATTTTTAAAGAGATTGCATTTTGGCAACTACTTACATTATTAATCAATTACCTAGTGCCAAAGTTAGGAATTGATCTCCTTTTGAGATATTGCATGGGAGAGTCCCCTCATTGGATCATCTATGAGTCTTTGGATGCAAATGCTATGTCACAGATTTGCACCCTAGAGATAAATTCTCTCTAAGGGCCATACTATGTGTGTTCCTTGGTTACCCCTTTACGTAGAAGGGTTACGAAGTTTACAATTTGGATAGTAGAAAATTGTTTATGAGTCATGATATCATTTTTTATGAATATAATTTTCCATTCTCTTTGAGTCAGCCTTCAGAATCCTCTTGTGATTTGCCCTCAGATTAGGCTACACCAATCCCCGACATCACCTAGTCATGCGATCCACTCTCTACTCAACCAAAGCCCTCTCTAGATACAACCAACTAGTGACCCCTTACAATTAACTTTTGATTATTAGTTTGGCCAAAACTACTAAAATATGACTTGTAAAACTAAAACCAAACCTAACTTTTTGTTAAATGTCAAAGGATATATGTTTATTGGATAAAAGGAACTTATCATCTAATAGAAAAACGATTAAGGGGATAATTCTCAATTGTTTTTTTATATGTTCAAATTTCTTGGTGACAAAAAACTTTTCACAAACCCATTCTAACTTCATTAATTCTATGACCTCATTTATTTAGAGTTGGGGCAGTGAGCCATTGGATTTACTTTTAAACAAATTGAAGATTACATTACCCAAAGTTTCCAATGCTTATTTTCTTTTATACCTTAAATCTTTATGGAGAGATTGTATATAGTTGGGCCTAACCAGTAGTAGGGGAAAGCCCACCAAGGAGTCCTTTTTTTATAGGCTTCCTCAAGAGATCGCGAACACATGAGGCTCTACTTCCTACTTGAAAAGTATCAGCAATTTAGTTTGATAAAAGAGTTGCCTTTTAATGTAATGAGCGATCTCATCATTCACCATTTCCTCTAATCAACTTGATGACGATTCAAGCCTTACAACTAGGTTGACTCACATGTTCGATGACAATGGTTTATGAGGCTACTAAGCCACACCTCCCTTCTGATGGTTGTGTTTGTTTCCTACGACTCACTTTGCCAATTCCAACTTTGGCAAGGACTTAGCCATTGACTCGCCAACCTTCCATGAGAATAGTAACAAAAATGGATACTATTTCATTGCGGACGATGATGTGTTCATGTTGCAACGACAATCAGAGATCTACTTTGGTGCTCATGGGGAGGGTTTCAATGGAGGTTTTGGTGAATTAGATGGTTTGGTTTTGACTTAAGCAACGCGCTTTTCTTTTTTTCCCCAGCGTTTATAGTTATCATTGTTTAGGAATTTAAAAATCAAAAAATACGATTTAAGGTAATATTAAGATACCAATTTTATAAATTTTATTTTATATTTTAGAATGATTAAAATTAATAAACCAACTAAGTTGTGTGGTTCAGGTAATGAGAGGGAGCCTCGAGTTAAGGTGGATGTAAATACTTCGGCAACAAATATTCAATGGAGACAATGATTTGTTAAAGAGCTATGAATCATTCTTTCTTGAAAAAGAACTAAGATCAAGTGCTCAGAACAATATTTTGTTGGAAAGTTGCCCTCAAGCTATATACACTTATGTATTAGTTACTTAAAGAATCATTTACAATGATGTACATATGAACAAGACACTTTAATAGGCCCGTCAGTCTTCTAACGGGTTAGACCAAGAAAAAACAAAAGGAGATTTGTACAAGTCACAAACTCTAAGCTTGGATAATAAATAATGATGTTATAGGCTACATAATGCTTTAGTAACAAGTCTCGTATATTAACATAACAAGTCTACACAATTCCTCTTTGAATCACTTCTCATGACCATAGTAGCAATCTATCTCAATATGCTTGGTTCTCTGATGAAAGATGGGATTTTTCACAATGTTTCCAAGTGTTTCACTATCATAGAAAAGTGAGACTAGACAAGGAGTAGTCACACCTAAGTCCAAAAACAATCCTAGCAATCAAATTATCTCACAAACAGTGTATCCCATGGCTCTATATTTAGACTCTGTTGAAGATCATGATATAGTAGGTTGTTTTTTAGCCAACCATGATATCAAGGAATCTTTTAATTTAATGTAGTATCCTGTCACAATTTTTCATGTTATGGGGCAGGTTGCATAATCCGAGTCACAGTAGATAGTAAGCTTTAACTTGGATGAAGATGAAAGGAAAATCCCAAGTTCGGGAATTCCTTTAATGTATTTTAACAACTGCATAACTACATCCAAGTGTGATTGCTTAGGTTTATGAGTAAACTAGCTAAGGTGCTAAACTACAAAGGAAATGTGCCTAGTATGAGTTAAATATAAATGTCTCCCAATCATCCTTTAATAGGAGCTGTAATCTTTCAGAATGGGATCTTTCCACCTTGTAGGGTTTCCTTCATCACACTCTAGAGTAATGAGTTTCACATTTTGCTCTAAGAGTGTAATCATGGGCTTGGACCCACCAAGTCTAGGCTCTAACACTAGCTCTAATGCATACTTATGTTGGTTGAGATATATTCCTTTTGGCAAACGAACTATCTCTATCCTAAGGAAGTATCTACATTGTCCAAGATCTTTCATATGAAATACTGAATGTAGATATCTCTTAAGTTCTAAAATCACAGCAACACTATCACCTGCCACTAGAATATCATCAACATAAAACAGAAGAATGATGAACGAACCTATAGTTTGCCTACTGAATCTTGCATAATCATGCAAGGATTATTGAAAATCCTAAAAGTAAAGCCTCTGTAAATTTGGCATGCCATTGCCTCAATGCCTACTTTAACCCATACAATAATTTTCTAAGACAACATATAGATTTCTCCGCCTGAGGAGGAAGACCAAGTATAAGGTACATGTATACTTCTTCTAATAGATCCCCATGCAAGAAGGCGTTCTGTACATCTAAGTGGTGAAGGCATAAGTTCTTCATTAAGGTGATGCTCATGATTGATCTCACTATCACAGACTTAACCACTAGTGAGAAGGTTTCATCATAGTTAATACCCTCTCGCTATGTATAACCTTTGGCCACTAAGCGGTCCTTGTACCTCTCTATTGTGCCATATGCACAATACTTCACTTTGTACACCCATTTGCACCCAATGGCTCGACAACCAAGTGGAAGTGATACAACATCCCACGTGTGATTGGCCTCAAGGGTCACTAATTCCTTACCCATAGCATTAACCCAATGATTGTCATTAAGTGTCTGATAGTATGTTTGAGGTTCTATGACGGTAGAGATTAAGACAAGAAATTTTTAATAATGGGGGTGAAAATGATTAAGGGAAACATGATTGGATATAGGGTACTTGTTGTTCAACCCTATAGAGGTGGTCAAACATATGTAATTAGCAGTCCAAATGGGAGGACATGTGGGTCGTGATGACCGCCGAATAACTAGTGGTGATGGCTCAATAGCTAGTGGTGATGACTTAGGAATCTGATCAATTATGATAGTTGAAGGAATAATACTAGGTTGAGATTCTATACATGATGAATTTGGTGATGGAGCTAGAGGTGTTCCCTCAGGTTGTGCCTCTGGCACACCCGAAGATGGCTCCAGTGGACTAGGTAATGGATTGCATGGTTGTGCAACGTCCGAAACTAGGATAACCTGATCCAAGGGTAAATAATGAGAGGAATCCGAGGTTTTACTTGAGCCAAAAGGGAAATTATACTCATAAAACACTACATCATGACTTACCAAAAACTTTTGACTTCTTGGATCATACACTTTGTATCCCTTCTGAAAAAAGGGATACCCGGAAAAAATACATGCAAAGGCCCTAAGAGAGAACTTGTCTCTAGGTCATAAGTCAAATGCATAACATTTGCATCTAAAGACTCGTAAGTGATCTAATGAAGGTGGTTTTCCATGTAGTATCTCAAAAGGAGATCTATTCCTAAGTCTAATATTAGGTAATCGATTAATGATGTGAGTAGTGGTTAATATGCATTCCCCCCAAAAATGTGCAGGAATGTGAGCTTGAAACATCAAGGCTCATGTAATGTTTAATAAGTGATGGTGTTTGTGTTCCATTACCCCATGAGATGTTAAGAAAGAAGACCACATAGTGGAAAAAAAAATTGTTCCATTATCATAGCAAATGTGCTTGATGCAAATACCATGTTGATTTTATACCATGAAAATAAAGGATTGAATAGTGTGAAAAAATGGATCTTTAAAACGCAAAATAAACATCCAAGTCGCTCATGAAAAAATTATCAACAATAATTAAAAAAATATTGTGACTTATCATGATTGGGTTCCCGGTGTAGTCCCCATAGATTCATATGAACAAGGTTAAAAACAACATTACTAAAATTTTAACGTTGTGGGAAAATAGATCTGCTCTATTTTGCCAAGGGACAAATAGAACAAGTAAAGAAATTAAGACATTCCACATGTTTTCCATGTGCAAAATAACATTTCTGAGAACTATGTCCTAACCATCTATGCTATAGAACATAAGGAGAAAGAACATTGTCATTACACGATGTGTTCACATTCCCATAAGACAAAAGGGAATGGACATTATTTAAAAAGCATGTAATACAATGTGATAATTCAGATAAAGTAGATTGCAAAAAATAAAGCCCATGGATTGCTTTACCCAATCCGATCACCTGCCTAGTCATACGATCCTAAAAAAAAACAGAAATCATCGAAAAAAATGACAATGCAATTGCTGTTAGATGTGATTTTTTTAACCGAAAGCAAAATGAATTTCACACAAGGGATGTAAAAAGACATGGTTTAAGTGCAACAATTTTGTGGGTTGTGCACATCCAATGTGAGTGGCATAGACACATGCTATTAAGTAATTTAATAGGTAATGATTGAGGTGTATGTGGTGAATAAGAATATAGAGAGTTCAAATTGCACGTGACATGGTCACTTGCACCTGAATCAATGGTCCATGAAAAATTAGGAATTGATGAAAGCATTGTACCTTCATAATTCCCAATTGATTGGGAAGATAGGCTATTTTGTAATTGACTCAAGTTAAATGGTGGAAATGAAGGGGCCACAGGATGCATGGTTACTGCAAAGGATGTAGCTCCTGGTTGATTATGCAGTATGCTTGGTTGCTATAGCTTCAGGTTCTATATATGAGGGCCAAACGGGCCTGAAGCTTGCAACTTGTGAGAGGAGTCAACTAAGAACGGGACAAGCTCATGCACGCTTGAATAATAGGTGTAAGGGACTGGGTATTATTGGGCCTATGGCTGGTACCCATAAATAAGGCCCAACTGGTGGGGTCTAGGAAAGCTCGGTGAATTGTTTGAAAGCCCCTCTAATAGTGGGCCTACCTTGTCCTGTCTTTCCCCCGATAGAAGTCTTGAAAGAAGCACCTTCGTTCCCAGCAACATTGCTGGCCTAGAGTGCCTAGCCACTGACCCTTTTTTTGCCTTTTCCTTTCAGTGTCCACCCAAGAGGATAGCCGACCAAGTGATAGCACTGGTCCCTGGAGTGTCCTAATTTATAGCAGTGGGAACAAACTATTCTCCTTTTCAAATCCACCTTCCTTTTTGCACCGGATTGTCTAAAACCCATGGGAAATGATACAGCAAGGAGATTCCCATGCTCTACAGTCCTAGTTTCTTCTTTTCTGGCTTGGTTTTCGTCTTCCTTGGCTAGATTAAAAATTGAATCCATGGATAGGAGTGACTCCTTTGAGAGGACATTCGTTCTAAAATTCCTAAACTTTTACAGAAATCCTAAAAGAAAATCAACAGTTTAGTGTTTCTTAACTTTTGCATCCACTCTTTCATTAACCTGATAGGAACAATTACCACAGGAAACTGAATAAGAAGGTCTATAGTCTCTATTTCCAACCACAAGTTGCTGAGTTTTGTGTAGTACTCAGTAACGGTAGGAGCGTGCATTTGGTTCTTAAATTGTTATTGTCGAAGCTGATACAATTAGGTCCCAATAGGAGTTCCAAATCAAGTTTTGAAAGTCTCCCAAATGATTTTCAAATCCTTTTTCCAGGTCACGTATAACATTAACTTATGAGAAACCAATTTTTGAAACTAGCTTTTGACTGCATAACAACAAAGATCCCATGCTTGTTGCTTCTCTAGATTTGATTTGGGTCAGGTGAAGGAGCCATAAACAAATCCCCATTTATTTTTGGCCATGAGTTGATTCTCCAGTTGACTACTCCAAAGTTCATAATTACTCTCATCTTTAAGCACTTTAATAACAAGAGTTGCTCCAAGTATGTCCATGGGTGAAAGAAAATATGGGTCACAGTATGGATTGATAGGGGTTGTTGTGGAGGATGAGTTAGGATTCTATGGTGGAGCATTTTGAAGTGGAGTTCCAACCATGGTGGGTTAGGATAGTGTGGTAAGAATGGTAAAAGGATTAAACTAGGATGGGTAAAATGGGAAAGGTAATAAAGAGGTGGGTGAGATGTCAATCATATTACGTTTTCCAAAGCAGAATGCAGTGAAATTGTGAATAGAACACAGCACTGCAACAAATATCAACTGACAAGCATATATGAAAATACGAAAGAACCCTTGGCAATGCAAGAACTGATTTATCTCTGATGGCAGAAGTTCATCCCGTTGATCCCAGAAAAGTGATGAAGAGAGCTATCATCTAACCTTTTTGGATATCATCTTGAAAAAATGACTAAGATCAAATGCTCGAAACAGTACTTTGTGGGAAAGTTGCCCTTAGGCTGTATACACTTGTGTATTAGTTACTTAAAGAATTGTTTACAATGATGTACTTATGAACAAGACACTCTAATGGGCCCGTCAGTCTTCTAACGGGCCAAACTAGGAAAAAACAAAAGGCCCTCAACTCATAATACATTTCAACATTCTTTCATTATGATTACAAACAAAGTTGTTGACAAACCAACGGTGAATGTGAACGATCACTTTGAAGAATCTGCTCTTTTAACACTTGCGTAATGAATCTACAAAAATGTCTTTACACTTTGTACACAAATGCAGTAAACCGGCTTACACTAACAGTAACACAATGGGATTCGGCCCACTACTCAGTACAGAGAAATACTATGGAAGTAAATAACCAAAAATAGTATCAATTTGGGACTAATATTTTATAAAACCAACTATAGAGTCTTTAAGCCTTTTATAGGAAGACATTCATACAACGAATGCACCTAATGGTCATTGAAGTACAACATTACCATAGAGGTTGGTCTTCAAGTCAAGTAGGTCAGTGGTGGATATAGTCCTACATGAATCATAGTCAAAGTCTGTGGAGGCGGTGCGGCGTGAAGTGTAGCAAGGGATATCTTTAAAAAAAACCTTCAACACATCTTAGCAATAAGATAATCCACACCACTAATATGCAATTTTCATCCTATGGTACTGTCGTCAATGTTTTTTGGCACCAAGTTCTTGTGGAAGCTTTATCAACCAACCCCTACTAAGGTACTTTCTCTCTTCCGACGTCTCATGTGTAACATATGTTTGAAAACTTTTGTAACCTTATTTGTGTTTGAAGAATTTTGAGCCCCGTTGGTAACTCTAGTTACATTTTAAATCTTTTGCAAGGATCTTGAGCTCGCCAAGAGTTTAGCAAGGCCAGGATCACTGTTTTGTACGACCTTGTCCAAGGCAAAGAATTTCTCAAACAAGGGATATGGGTCGATTCCTCGAGATTATGTTGTTTGCAATTAGGATCTAGGTAGCTTAGCACTAAGCTTACTCATTCTCAACCACAAAGAGTATTAAGTGTGTATTCTAAATTTTAATAACTTTCAAATACAAAAGTATAGGTTTTCTTTCCTTTTAATGTTGAATCTAAGTCCTCTTAATTTTGTGCTTCTTTAATTGTTTTATTAATATAAATCTAAAACCTCTTGATCCAACATCACCAACTCCTATAATTGTAATTCTTCTTTATATTACTAAAAGATCCAATCCACGACTTTAATCTTTTTAATCCCAAACAAAAAAAAAAAAACAAAAAGGCAATACTTCAAATCCGAACCAGTTCTTCGGGCGGAGAGCAAATTCTCTTTAAAATGTTAACCTCTTATTGTCATACTAACAGGGTTTAGGGCAATTAATGTAATATTAATTTTTTATCGTGCATTGCCATTTCTATTTTATTTTTTATTTTTTATTTTTTATACTTTTCTCATTATTTGCTGCAATTTTTGGATTCCCTTTTGGTCCAAGTATCACTTTCAAGTTTAATTTTCTATAATTATTACTCTAATTTTTCAATTTGTTATCCCAAATTGATAATTGTAGATTGGAAACATAAAAATAAAACAAAAAATGAAAAATAAAACCTCCAATAAATCCGCTAAATCAGGTAAGCGATTTTGTGGACCCCACACAGAACCCTTTTAAAAGCTCTTCACGGACCCTGAAACCGCCAAAACGCTCATTTAAATCTCTCACCAATAAACGCTATAACTCTTCTGCTTCAAGAATTCTTCTCTCTCTTTCTGGGATTATCCCTGTCAACATATCAAGGTTTCTCTTCTCCTGGATTACTTCTGTGAGCTCTTCTTTCTTTTTTGTTTTCTTTCGTTAACCTTTTCTCTGAATGCCTTGTTCTTTTAGTTGCGTAACTTCTTAGTTATCCTTTACTTTGATTATTTCTTAATCTTGTTTCTTGATGGACATAATTTTTTTTTTCTTTTTTATTTTCCATTCTTGGGTTCTAGAATTCACACTTTTGGGGTTTTGTAAGTTATGAATTTTTGTGTTTGGTTTCGAATTCCTTTTGATTCGTTGTTTTGTATGGTTTTAAACGGAGAATCCCCTTTCTTGGAATTTTCATTTTCATTTATCTTATTCCTTTTAACTGCACCAACTCCAAGTCTAACACATGCGCATTTTGAGAAAATATTATGATATTCTTGTTCTGTCGTTGAATATGTGGAATGAGTTTTTCTTTTCAATGAATTTTTGGTGAAACATCTATTATTTTACATTCTTTATTACGTTAAAAAATCTATATTATACTTTGAGACTCCTTAGACAATTTGAAGGTTTAATTTGTAGTAATTAATCAAGACTTTCTTTTATTCATGTCTTTCTTTCATGTCGCCTTATAAACTTTTTATTGACTGGTAGAGAATGTTGTTCATGAGTTACTCCTTTTGCCTTATTTGTACCCAGATTTGGCCGTATAATGGCAGATGACAACTTGGATCATAAGCGCAGGCCAGGTGACGCTACTTCACTGTCGCCAAAGAATAATGAACTTGAGTCCCGCAGTTTCAATGAAGGTACTGACTCTTCTTGGACTTTTACGATCACAATGGGCACTGGATCTAATGCTACGGCCTTCCCAGATCAATTGGCGCCTTTTCATCTTTTCCTTATGAAGATGCACCTGGAATACCTCCAGTTTACTCTCAGGAAATACCCCAAACAGCTACTAATTTGCTCGCAGATGATGTAGCCCAGTCCAGTAACCATCAAAATTCCAACATTGACCGCAATTTCACCCATAGGGAAGGTAACAAACGCCTCTTATGATAATTTGGGTTCAATATGAGGAAATTAGGTCCACTTTCCTGTTGTGATAATTCTGTGGCTTAATAATGTAAGGAATGCTTATATCAATTATTTACAGAAGCCTCAGGTTGACATAAAACTTGGAAATTTGATCAGCAGTTCAACAGGTCTTGCAAATGACGATGCAGGATTTGTATGTATAAGTAGAAGCTAAGTGGAAATGGAGAAGTAAGTTATGGTAGTTTGTGTATGCCCTGGCTGAGAAGTAACTCATTATGCATAGAGTTAGCAAGCCTATATTGAGCTATAGCCCAGATGTTGAACAACTAGGAATTCCAAACTTGTGTCTTAATAATGTAAGAAATACTTATATCAACAGTTTACAGAAGCCTCAGATTGACAAATGATGATGCGGGATAGAGAAGTAGCCGATGGTAGTTTAATTGTGCCTCCACTAAGAAGAAACTTCATTACACATGGAGTTCGCAAGCTTGTACTAAGCTATAGCCAGATGTTGGAGACCTAGGAATACAAAGTTGTGTGTTAATCAGGTAAGAAAAAACTTATATAAATAGTTTACAGAAGCCACAGTTCGACAAAAAACTTGGAAATGTGAGCAGTAGTTCAGCAGGCATCATGCAAATGATGATGCAGGATGGAGAAGTAACTGAGGGAAGTATGATTATGCCTCAAATTAGAAGAAACTCCATTGCACAGGGAGTTAGCAAGACTATATGAGCTATACTTCAGATGTTGAACGACTAGGAATTCAAAATTGTCAGGGACATGGGAACCAGTTGTAGAAAAGCACTTTGCTAGGAGTTTCCTTACCTTTGGTATTGGAGGCAATATGGAGGTTATACCTAGGTCTGTTGTCTCTACTGGGAACATTAGTGGTGATAATGGACGGGCTATCCTTCCTCAATAAGATACTCCCCTCAATGAAAAGTTAAATAGTTCATCAGATCGTGGTCTAAACTAAGATGCTCCTATTTCTAGTTTTCAGGATAATCTTGGATGGAATGTCTACTCTAATGAAGAATGTCAGTGATGGACCTCTTGTGATCATAATCTTGAAGTAATGTCCATACAAACTGTTCGCGTGTCTTACAAACTCCACGAATTGATAAGTTGTATCATGTTCCAAACCCAAGGTTATCCAGCCATATCTTCAGCACTCATCACCGGCCACTCTGAAATGCCTCATCCTGGACAGAGCTGGGTGACTGTGCTACCATTGTCAACTTCTGTAATCAGGATTGGCACTAGATCAGCTTCCGATAACTTAAGGAAGCGTTATCAGGAATCTTATAGGAACCTTCAATCAGGGTCTTTTGCTGCCTCTTCCACTGGGCGCAGAGGAAGCATCCCCATGCGGCACAAGTCAGGTGCGTTTTGGATAGTTCACCATGCCCCTAATTTGAATGCATGCAGAGCACAGATTATCAATGCCATAATTTTTTTCTTTTTTTCTTCATTGAACTTCCTACATCAGTATCCATAGTTTTTCTATTTTGATCCCAAATTACCTAAACAAATCAAGGATGCATGACTGATTTTTTCTATTTAAATGCTTGTTACATATTGTAAATGATACAAAATGAAACTTTTGTGTGAAGGCTTAGGTGATCACTGATTTGTGTTTGGATTCAAAAGAATGGACAGATTGAAGAGCAAACAAAAGCTTTCTTCAATACAAAAGGCCACAAGTCAAAAGGCTACAAAGACAATACAATAGTCCGTTGCCCACACCACAACTACAGACAAACACTTATACTACCACACACTGCCATCATTACGCCTATCACAAAATAAGCACACCTACACCTATCACAAAACAAGCACACCTTTTCTGCAGCCTACAATTTCTTTTCTTCCACGTTATCACTTGCTTTGCACGCTTCCTGTAGCTTCATTCATAAGTCACTGCACACTATTTTGTCTACTGCAACAGCCACCCAAATTGACCAATAGAAGTGGCTGACAGCCCCATCACATCTCAACACCCCTCCTTGATGGGGTCTGTCGTTACTCCAATAAGTTCCCTCAAATACTCATGTTGTCCCCTTCCAAGACTCTTTGTGAACAGATCTGCAAGTTGATAGCTGCTGCAGCAATATTCAAACACAATCTCTTTTGCTTCCACCAGCTCACGAACATAATGCACCTTTATGTCAACGTGCTTAGTCTTCGAATGGTGGCTTGGATTTTTTGTCATAGCTATAGCAGATTTGCTATTGCTGAAGATTACAATCCCTTCCTTTTGTTCAAATCCCATTTCCAGCATCATCCTGTGCAGCCATATAGCTTGACTTGCGGCTGCTGAGGCAGCCACATATTCTGCTTCAGCAGTTGAAAGAGAGACAAAATCTTGTTTCTTAGATGACCAAGAGAATACTGCAGAACCCAAACTGAAAACAAATCCACTCGTGCTTCTGGAATCTCCTGTATTACCGCCCCAATCACTGTCACTGTATCCTATAAGAGCAAATTATGCAGACGATTTATAAAGCAAACCGAAATTCAAGGTTCCTTTAAGATACCGAAGGATCCTTTTGAGTCTGCATTGATGCCCTTTCCTTGGATTCTGCATGTATTTTGACATGAGTGATACAGAAAATAATATATCTGGCCTAGTTGCTGTCAAATACAGCAAGCTCCCAATGATACTTCTGTATGTAGTGGCATTAGCTTCACCTGTACCATCATTAGAGAACACCTTCTCTCCAGGAATCAGTGGTGTTGAGACGGGTTTGCAGTCTATCATGCGATGCTTGGACAGCAACATTCTTGCAAACTTGGTTTGGGACACAAAAATTCCATACTATTGTTGATTCACCTCCAGTCCAAGGAAATATTGCATTGCTCCCATGTCGTTCATTTCAAAGGCCTCCATCATTTCTTCTTTAAACTTGATCAGCCTTTTAGGATCACTGCCTGTAAAGATTAAATCATCAACATAAATAGAAACCAAGAGAATGGAATCACTGTTACATGACAGAAATAAAGTAGGTTCACTTGGACTATGCTGGAATCCCTTCTCAGCAAAATACTTGCTGATTCGACTAAACCAAGCCCTTGGTGCTTGACGCAACCCATACTATGCTTTCTTAAGCTTGAGCACCTTAGTCTCCATTCCTTGCTCTACATACCCCTTAGGCTGTTCAACATACACTTCCTCCTTAATTTCTCCATTTAGGAATGCTGCCTTGACGTCCAGTTGGAGTATCTTCCATTTAAACTGAGCTGCTATTGCAATAATCAATCGAACAGTCTCCAACTGTGCAACAGGGGCAAATGTTTCAATGAAGTCAGTTCCTGGAATCTGTGAATATCCCTTGGCCACCAACCTTGCTTTGTATTTGACAATTTCTCCATTTGCATATGTTTTAGTCTTGAAAATCCACTTCAACCCAACTGTTTTCTTTCCTTTTGGCAAATCTGTGAGACTCCAAGTATTATTACGTCGAATGCTTCTCATCTCCTCATCCATTGCCTTCTTCCACTCAACATCATCCACAGCTTCTTCATAGGTCAATGGCTCCAAAGTGGCCATGTTGCAGCTCTCATACAGCTCGTCCAACCTTCTTATTCTAACTGGAGACATGTCGGACAACTCCCTTTCATCCTCAGAAGTGTTTTCTGCCCTTATTCCAGGGGAGGACTCCCTTTCTACACTCTTTTGAACCACAGTTGTTGTTTCCACAGGTTCTTCATTGAAGCAACCAACAGAAATCCCAACTTCTTTGACCGTCCCCGGATATGTTGGAGTAGGTTGTCCTTCCAGCAATGATTTCCAATCACATGTTGCATTTTCATCGACCTTCACATCTCTACTGACCACCAATCTTTTGCTGGACAAATTGAACACACGGTAAGCTTTAGAAATTAAACTATAGCCAAGAAAAATACCTTGTTCAGCTCTGCTGTCCAGTTTATGTCGAAGTTGTTGTGGTACATGGATGAAGCACATCGAGCCAAAGATTTTCAGATGGTCAACTGCTGGTTTTCTCCCTTTCCAAGCCTCATGAGGGGTCTTGTTCTGCAGCGTTGAGGTAGGGCTTCGATTAAGTAAATACACAGCTGTATTTACTGCTTCTCCCCAAAATTCTTTTGGGACTTTCTTCTCTTCAATCATGCTTCTTGCCATGTCCATGACAGTTCGGTTTTTCCTTTCAGCAACCCCATTTTGCTCTGGGGAATAACTCGCTGTTAGTTGATGTACAATACCTTCATTTTCACAAAACTTGATAAATTCTGTGCTTTGGTATTCTCCTCCTCTGTCTGACCGCAGAGTCTTAATTTTCATCCCACTCTCTAATTCTGCTTCTTTTTTGAATTTCAGAAAGCACTTCAAGGACTCAGATTTTTCTTTAATGAAATAAACCTAGCAAAATCGACTTGCATCATCAATGAACAATATGAAGAACCTGTTCCCCTCCTTGGTATGGACTCTCATAGGTCCACACACATCAGTGTGCACTAGCTCCAACTTTGCTGTCACCTTTTCTTTTCCTTTGACAGGAAATGCTCTTCTAGAGCTCTTCCCAAGTTGACATGATGCACAAACAGTACCAGGAGCCTTGATAGTTGGCAAGCCATCTACCAAATGCTGAGTGTGGAGCTCTTCTAAGGACATGAAGTTCAGGTGTCCGAAACGGCGGTGCCATAACCAAGATGCATCTTCAACAGCACTCAACGCAGTTTGGTTGACATATTTGAACCTGAGAGAGAAGTTTCGAGCACTAGTCATGGGAACACTGATGAGCTTCACACCCTGCTCATCATAAATTTGACACTGCCGATCTTTAAATAGAATGTGGCACTTGTTTTCCATCATTTGCCCCACACTGAGTAAATTAGACCCCAACGCAGGAACAAATAGCACATCACGGATAAGCTTTCTCCCATTAAGAGTTTGTACAAACACACTGCCTTTCCCTAACACTTCAATGAACCTGTCATCACCTAGCCTTACACGAGATGTATAAGTTTTATCAAGAGAACTAAACACTTCTGCATAGGGAGTCATATGGTTAGTACAACCACTATCCACAAACCACAGGCTTGGATCTGCACAAGTTATTGACAAGCTAGCAAAAAATAGAACCTCCTCATCCTCTCCTGTTTCTTTTTCTGCCAAATTAGCTCGATTCTCCTTAAGTCTACAATTCTTTTCCACATGACCGAATTTTTTACAATGTCGGCACTGTGGTTTACCCTTATTCCAGCAATATTTTTCTAAATGGTTGGTTTTGTTACAGACCTTGCAGGGGGGATACCGAGCTCGGCCATTTGTTGCCTCACTTCCCTCTCCAGGGGTGGGTTCTGGACGAGAACCCAGGTTCACAGCACTTTTAAAGGCTGTTTCTAAAGTGGCTTTCTCCTTCCTACGACCAATTCTTCGCTCAAACACTTCCAAAGACCCCATTAATTCAGACACTGACATGTTGGCAAAGTCTTTAGTTTCCTCAATATTAGTCACTATGGGATCAAATTTCTCTGTCAAGCTGATGAGAAGCTTCTCAACAACTCGTGACTCAGGTAAAGGGCCCCCTAGAGACCGAATTTGACTTACTACCACATTTAATCTATTGTAATACCCAGAAATTGTTTCCCCCTCCTCCATCTCAAGTAGTTCTAAGTCACGTTTAAGGGATTGCAGTTTGATAGATTGTACCTTAGGGGTGCCAAGAAATTCATTTTCCAAGGCAATCCACATTTCATGTGGAGTGGCAGCATGAGAGAGACGCATGAGCAAATTCTCTGCAACAGCAAGTTGCATGATCATCATCGCCTGGAGCTCCTTTTCTTGATTTCTCTGAAATTTCTCACATTCTGCAGGGGAAAGCGCTGCTTCATCATCAACCTTCGGAAGCCCATTTTGAACGATGTCCCATATGCCCTGGCATTTGAGGTAGGTGGTAATTTTAAGGCACCAAGTGTGATAATTATTTCCATCAAAGAAAGGAACAGGAAGGTGGGAATGAGGTAGGACGGGAGCGGGTTGTGGGTTGCTAGCAACAGTGGAGGAAGCGGGTGTGCTAGTGGGTGTGGCCATGAGAAATGGGTTGTGATTGGAAAGAGAAAGAAAATGGGTTAGAGGAGAGAGAGAAGAGATTGGAAATGGACGGAGAGACAAAAAGGAGGGCACAAACAAGGACGTGTCTATGAGAAACCGAACCTGGGCGCCGATACCACTGATACAAAATGAAACTTTCGTGTGAAGGCTTAGGTGATCACTGATTTGTGTTTGGATTCAAAAGAACGGACAGATTGAAGAGCAAACAAAAGCTTTCTTCAATACAAAAGGCCACAAGTCAAAAGGCTACAAAGACAATACAATAGTCCGTTGCCCACACCACAACTACAGACAAACACTTATACTACCACACACTGCCATCATTACGCCTATCACAAAATAAGCACACCTACACCTATCACAAAACAAGCACACCTTTTCTGCAGCCTACAATTTCTTTTCTTCCACATTATCACTTGCTTTGCACGCTTCCTGCAGCTTCATTCATAAGTCACTGCACACTATTTTGTCTACTGCAACAGCCACCCAAATTGACCAATAGAAGTGGCTGACAGCCCCATCACATCTCAACAGTAAATTGGAAATCTTTCTTGTGAGCCGTACCTTTTGTGCTATAAATAATATTTTTCTGCTCATTGATTAGCGAATAACTAGCAATTCTTTGCCCCAATTGGATATTGATGTACTCAAGATCCATAATTTGAGTAAGTCAAAACACAAGGTAGGTTTAGATCATCTCATAGTGATGCTGCTTGATGTGTGACATCATTATTTGTAAGCATGAACAAAGATTTGCCATGAAACAAACAACCTTCACTTATAACACAAAAGGTTATAACACGAGGGACTTTACCATTATTCCTATTTATAAACTTAGAATTGATGCAAGCCCAGTTGGTTCTATAATTAGCCTAGAATTATTGAAGGCCAAAGCTGATAATCAACCTTCCTCTTGCTGCTGTTATCCTACACGCTTTTGTTCCCTTCATTGGACATGATACCAAAGAAAGTTTCAACTTGGTTTGATTGCTGCAGAATGCTATGGGTAGGAAAAAAATTTTATGCTAACCGGCATATGTCTCAGGTCAATAGTGATATAGTCATTCATCTTTTCTTTGGACAAGTCCTTGACCCCTGGCTCTTCAACTTGAATTCTTCATATCATGTAGCCATCTGTTTGATTGGCGGCAGTAGCACTATTATAGCATAATTTTGGTAAAGATTATATTTTCATAAGTCCCAATTGTTTTTATCTAGTTGAAGCCATTATCTGGCTAGGGTTATTTTCTTTTTATTGTGTAAGGACAATTTTCAGTTTCAAGCCTTCTAATATCAATCAAATTTTGTAAAAGAAGAGTATGTTTCAATAACTCCTGCAAATTTTATTACATTGTTGTCAAGGATCATTTTAAAATGCTAAGCATAAATTGTACAAACCCTTTTAAGATGGTTAGGTTGTAAAATCAATGTGCTTCTATTTGCTTTTATATATAAACATCTTTGCTTTTTAACATAACATGTATTTTTGCCTAAAGCTGAATTTTTATATTTGCTTTCCAAAAGGAGCTAATTCAATGAATAGTGCATTTTTAATGTAAATTGAATAGTGCCTGTACAAACTTTCACCTATCATCTAACAAAAGTATTGGATAGCATCCATCTTGATTTAACTTTAAATTTTTTCTTAGGATGTTCCTTCTCAATTAATAAGGAAATTGCTGGTCAAGTAGCTAAAAAATGTATACTTTCCAATATGTCAGCCCAAGCTAGTATGGAATTTTTAAATTGACTCCACATACTTGATGTCTCTTTGTTGCTGGGGTTAAGGCTGTGTTTAGTTATAATTTGATGTCTTGAACTTCAGTATTTATACAACTTATGAACGTGTAAAATCTGGGTCATACGGGATAGCTTCAGTCTTCGGTTGCCATGCTTTTATTCCTAGATGATTAATTGATAAGAAATGATAGAGGGTGAGAAGATATGGTCCTAAATGTCTATTGGCAACAATGATAATTGTCTAAAGTGAACTGAGTTTATTTCATGCATATAATTAATGCAATCTGCCTGTAATGCTAAGCTAAATACAAAGCTAGATTAATGGAGAAACGAGCTTTTAGTTGCTCATCTCTTTACCTGAGCTATCATATTTCGTGATATGGTGATTTCTAAAAAAGTTTTCACAACCACTTGCAGGTAGTCTTGCGCGGCATTGTTCCTTTTAATTATTTCCTCGGTTTTCGTCTAAATCTTCTAATGAGCTTCACGGGTTCTACAAGGGACCTGTTGGGATTAACATGGCCACAAGAAAATTTGACTTTTCAAACTCCTTGTGATCCATCGGTCCAAGATCTCAGTCAGATTCTTTCTACTCTACCACATCAATCCCAGATAACTTGGGCTCAGGGTGCTCCATCAGTCCAAGATCTCAATCAGATTCTTTCTGCTCTACCACATCCACCCCAGGCAACTTTGACCTTGTCTCATTGGCCCGATTCCAGGACTAGATGTCCTCCAACCTTCGGGGAGACTCAGTATCTCCATTTAAGAATGCGAGGTATATCTTGACGCTTCTGGAGATCTACTTTCTCTTTATATATGATTTGTTTTCTCAATTTTCCAAAGCCTAGTTCTTTTCTGAAAAGCTCACACCTTTTTCTTTTTTATGACGCTAAGAGGGCGGGAAGTTTATGATTTCATGTAAATTATAATTGCCCTGCTCGTTAGCACTTCTATCCACAATTTGGGCTCATGCTGTTTGTGATGTGTTATTACATGCTGAAACATTTTATTCAACGTACTATAGGCTTGAAATGGACCAAGCTCAGATCCTTATTTTGGTCTATCCTAAGTACGGCTGTCTGATTTTTCTTTTTATTTACCTATTTGCCGATTTATATGCCCTGCCTCAAAGATCTCTTTTAAGTATGCTTTCTTGGCTACCTGGTCTGCTACATTGAAAAATCTGCAGGCATCTATCGGAGTAGGAAACCAGTTGGACAGAAATGCTCTATATGCAACGTGGATCTCTCGGTCTTACCAGATGATCCTGAATACCAATAAACTAATCCTCGAACTGTTCCCATTTTACCGTGTGGCCACACCTTTCATGATCAGTGTTTGCAGGATGTCACCCCTAGAAAACAAGCTAGTGATCCTTCATGCATTCATTGTTCACCTGCTAAGAATTAATGTTAATGTGCTCCATCCAGTTGGTCACAAATTTGATCTTTGGTTTCTAACTTCCTTTTGCATTCATCATGAGAAAAAGTTCACTAAATGAAGTAAATGAAATCCATAATTGTATATATCTCTCGTGAGGATTTTTAGTAGTATAGTTAGGCCACTAGAAAGTGTATAGAGAATAAATACTACTTTTACTATTATAAACTACCTATCCAAACTGATTCCCTATCTTGCTTTTAAATGAAAAGAATGTATCAAGTTTTGTCCACAATTTCCATTTCCTAGCAGTTTCTATTTGATTGTTGTCTTTGAACTTTTACCATATTTTTCATTTTTCTACTATTTTTCCATTCAAAGAAGTTTTTCTTCATATCAAGGAGCCATCTATTTGAATGGCAAAAGTAGCATCATTATAGCCATACTTCCATAGCCTTAATTTCTTTTACCTAGTTGAAACCATCATTTGGCTAGGCTTATTTTTTAAAATTTGTGAAAGAACAATTTTCAATCTCAAGCCTTCAATATTAATCAGCTGTTATTACAATGTTGTTGAGAATCATTTCAAAATGTTGAGGAAAAATAGTAGAAATGAAAATATCGCACAAGTTCAAAGACAACAATCAAACAGAAAATATAAAGAAATGGAAACTGTGGACAAAACTTGATACATTTGTTCCATTTAAAAACAACAGAGGGAATCAGTTTGGGCAAGTAGTTTATGATAGTGAAATTGGTGTTTACTGCCTATACACTTTCTAATGGCCTAACTAAAATGCTGAGAATCCTCACAGGTGATATATACAATTATGAATTCACCTACTTCATTCAACAAACTTTTCTCATGATGAATGCAAAAAGAAGTTAGAAACCAAAGATCAAATTTGCGACCAACTAGATGGAGCACATTGGCATTAATTCTCAGCAGGTGAACAATGAATGCATGAAGGATCACTAGCTTGTTTTCTAGGGGTGACATCCTTCAAGCACTGATCATGAAAGGTGTGGCCACACAGTAAAACAGCAACAGTTGGAGGATTAGTTTCTTGGTATTCAGGATCATCTAGTAAGATCGAGAGATCCACGTTGCATATAGAACACTTCTGTCCAATTGGTAGACCTCGACCACAACAAAGAAGAGAACGTTTTGTAAGTTTTCTTTTGCTATTTAGATGAGCCCCCAGGCATGAACAAGATCCTTTATTTATTGGTGAAAGTAACAACTTTTTTTACCGTTAGGCCCTTGCAAGACCAAAATTATAGTTTGCCCTTAATGGACCAAAATAATCATAGTAAACCCAAATCCATAAAGGTCCATTAAAATGCTACTTGATTCTTTTTATATCTTAATGTGGTCTGTATGTCATGAATTGAAGAATTGATAGTGGCCACTAGCAAATCTGGTGATGCCGTAATGATGTCGTGATCATTGCCTCCAGGTATCTAGTTTTTTTGTCTAAATAAGTATCCTTGATACCACGAACCTAAAAACCCAAATGAGATTTTCTTCCTAAAATTACAACATCAAGGTTGTTTTTTGCATCAATTTCATGTTTTAGATGGAGCTAAGGTGGCTCCGATTGTTGGAAAAGAAATTGGATATCAAACGAAACCAAAAATGCTAGAATCCATTTAACCTATCATAAACACAAAAATCTCCTTAAGACACAAATGCTTACTTGACTGATGTATGGCAAATCTTAGCCCTATTCTCTCCTTAGCACATGCATCCATAAGGCAGCCTCGACCATAGCAAAAAAGAGAATGTTTTGTGAGTTTTGTTTTGCTGCTTATATAAGCCCCCTAAAAGTATGAACAAAAATCCTTTTATCCATTCATGAAAGGAATACCTTTTAACTTTTAGGCCATTGCAAGACCAAATTATAGTTGTGCCCTTAATGGACCAAAATAGTCATAATAAGCCCAAATTCATAAAGGTCCATTGAAATGCTACCTAATTCTATTTATATCTTACTGCTTGAATTAGAGCACTAACAATGGCTACTAGTAGATTTGGCAGGACCATGACCATCGACAAGATCACTGATCCGCCACCCTGAGGTACCAAGTTTGCCTAGATGAGTGTTTTCAATACCACACACCCGAAAACCCAAACAAAAAGTTTCTTCCTAAAGTCACAACAGGCTCATTTTTGGACTGATTTCATGTTCTAGATGAATCTAAGGTGACTCTAATATCAATTGTTAGAGAAAAATAAAAAGGTTTTAACTGAGATCAAAATGCCAAAATTCATTTAACCTATCATAAAACACAAAATCTCTTTAGAACACAAATGCTCACTTGACTTGCATCCATGAGCTTGATTTAATGCAAATCTTAAGCCTTATTTTGTCCTTGTTGTAGGCGTTGATGAGGCACCTTGAACCATGGTGAGGAAAAAAAATGTTGTGAGTTTTCTTTTGCTATTCAAATGATCCCTTAAAGACATGAACAAAGATCCTTTATTTATTCATGAAAGGAAAAACTCTTTTACCCTTAGGCTCTTGCAAGACAAAATTACAATTTTAACCTTAATGGAGCAAAATAGACATAATAAGCCTAAATCCATAAATGTCCATTAAAATCCTATGTGATTCTTTTTATATCTTAATGTGGTTTACTTGTACATGAAGTAAAGTTAGGAAAGAGACTTAGCCATATTACTACATAGATAGGTTTAACTCATCATAATCATATTAGGTAAGTATTGGCTCATAATAGTATATCCATATTTAATTATCAATAGCATGTGTTTCACTTAATTAGACCTATTAAAAGTTACACTAGTATATCTAAGTATATGGTAAAGGGTTCCGCCCCATACATGCCCACAAGAAAAAGCTGAATAAAAATCCTAACAAAGAAGAGGAAGCTTGCCAAGTCCGACAAGGCGAGGAGGTTGAAGGCCCAAGGGGAAGGACTTGAGCCCAATAAGATGCTGCCTGTGTTGCCTTCTTCTCCTTTGCTTCCCTCTTCCAATACTTCTAAGCGGAGGACGAAGGGAAAACATGCAGGCCGAGGATACGATGTCGTCCGTCGAAACCTCGGCCTCGCCAGAAGTAGCAGTCAGTGCCACTTTTCCTTCCATCTCAGCTGCCGAGGCGTTTTTTGTTCACCTGATCTCTGGGCTGGGCCTAGGCCTCGCCCTCTTCCTCGCTCGCACTGTATACTCCGTCAACCTCGTCTCTCATCCTTCTCTCACTCTTCGTCTCATCTGGGTAAACCCGTCACTCTCACTCTTTGTCTCATACGACTTTTTCGTATTTTAGTTAGTTTCTAATTTAGTTCTTTAATTGTTTCATTAATATTAGGTTGTTGAGTTCCCAATTGTGATTCTTCTCTACAGTCGTTACCGAAAGAATCGAGAGGAATGCTCGGTAAAATCAGCACCCTTTTTACTCCTTTTTTTTTTTTTTCAAATTCTATCTGGTTGCAGGGGAAATGTAGGCAAAGGATGCTTTTGGGAGTTATGTCATATGTTAGTTTGAGTTAGCAGTAATGGATGTACAAGATCCAATTCACGACTTTAATCTTCTTCTTTTTTTCCCTCTTTATTTTCGTAGCGTCCCATTATTTCTCTGTCGCTTTTCGCTTTCTTCATTTTATGTTGTAGTTTGGTGTTTTTCTTAGGAATGATTTCAATTGTGAGTTTTCTCTTTTCAGTACTTGAAAGCTGTTTGACGAGGCTTACTAGGACTTCCTCTTGGTTAGTCCCTTTATTTTTTTTGCTTAGTTTTGCTGCTATATGTATAATTTTATTACTAAGTTATGCCCACTTCGTAGAAAGCAACGATGTTGCTTCTTCCGAATTTTGTACCATCGAAATGGACCTATTAGAGATAATGCAACCTGTGTTATGCTTTGGGATCACATTCATGATTATGAATACATTTACAAAGGTTGTACTCCTGGGTATTACATACTTCTTTTATGAAAAAAGAAAAATCTTAAGTGGTTCAGAAGAGTGAATTGAAGAAAACCTTTTTATTCCTTTTATGGCAGGGGAAGAGGTTTTTTCTTTTTTTTTTTTTGGAGAAAAAAAAGTCAGGCTTTTGAGTAGCCAAGGCTAAACCACGCCCTCAGTTCACATAACTCGTGTAGTTGGACCCGTATATTGTTGTGTGTAGCATATGATTGATCATACTTTTAAACATGCTATATCCTATATTTGGTTATGAGTTCGTGAATTGTCTTCAAAGTTTTTTCTACTTGATTTATGTTCATTATTATCGATCAAACACTACTTGCGTAGTTTTGGGGAATCTGAATCTGGTCCTTGATACTATACAGATATGGTCGACTCTAGACAACAAATAGATAGTAAAAATATGGAACCTCATAAACAAAATATGCAACTTTAAGCAGTTTCACATTTTCATTTACTGTTGTTTCTATTGTTTTATGGAAGAATCTGGTTTAATCAGCTGATAATTTGTATATGTATTTTTGTAGCGTTTACATGCCATAGACTCGAAAGAAAAAAAAAAAAAATACAGCAGAAGAGAAGAACATCTCTGAATATAACAACACCTAGGTGAACATCTCTCAACCAAGGTGCCATTCTTTCCAGCTTTCCTGGTATCTGAATGCTTCCATTTTGAACAGGCTATGCCTCTCACACATATTGTTACTGTTTGGGTTTTGTCAGACTGCCAGCAGCTTCTGTATTTGGGTCATCGTGGAAGGATTAGCAACGAATATTTGCACATACAAAGTTGAGTCTGTCTTCTACTCTAACAATGGGCTTTTGTGTTGTCATGTTTAAATCCTTTTTTGTACTACCCTTTGAATTGATGCCAATTACTTATATGCTAATGAAAGTAAATTTATTCTTAGGCCAGTTGGATCTGTTGATCTTATAATCTGCTTACCAGCACATGGAGCTGTTATTGGAGCCTGGTCTGGGGCTTGGCCTATGCCTCTTGACTGGGACAGACCATGGCAGGTACTGTGATGATCCTTACCGTTGCCTAATGGCACAAACCTACATCTTTAATGTTGAGTACAGAGCTATTTGGGTTGACTATTTGAAGTTAAACCATTTATAATTGCTTCTTTTATATTGGATATTTACTTTTCAGGTCTGGGCTGTTATCCTTGCATCATTCTCGTGTTGAACTCATTGTTTATGGTATAACCCGTTAACTATGTGGGGTATTAACTCGTAATTATGCTAAGGAAATGGTATAATTAAATAGCGATAGCAACAAACCAGGTACTTCTGTTTATATTTGAAAGAGTTCAAAGACATCAGTTCATGTTTCACCGAGTTTCCAGCCAAAGATCAATCTATGGACCAATGACTTCCTATATAGTTCATTAGGTTGAGACACTTTTGGACTTTCCTGTTTCTAATTTGTGGTAACTTTTTAATTCTTGGTCTATGACTTTTTGAGTCTTGATGCTCCATGTATGTTGATTCCTCCTATGTTTCTTTTGATCCTTCCTAATTATTGGTATTTGCTTTCTTGTTAAATTATTTTCAACTTGTCTTTTCTCATACAAAATAATTCGGTTTGCATTTCCTGTAGTTATTTCTGTTATTATCATATGTTCTTAGTTAGGCTTGTAAGAATTTTAACTTGTTTTGTAGGAATGGCCTATTTGTGTGAGTTATGGAGCAATGTTGGGGTATCTGCTCGCAATGGTGGCATCGTTCTTCTTTATCCTCGCGCGTACTCGGCTACAACATGTCAAAGGAGACTGACAAACAGGTCTTACAATTATTATTAGCTTAACAAGATGCATCTCCGAAGGTTTTCGTCTCTACAAACTAACTAGATAGATTCAGCGCCTTTCATTAACCAAGCTCTCTCTGTTTTTCCCCTTCTTTTTTTCTCCCCGCTTTTGATTTTCCTTCTTTTGGGTTGCGGGAGTTGCTTTGCTTGTGTTTAGACTTTTTTTTTTTTCCATGCACCGTCTTTTTTTCTTAATATATATATTTTTTCTTTATTTTTTTCTCATTATTTGCTAAATTTTTTGTATTCGCTGTTGGTCCAAGTATCAGTTTCAAGTTTAATTTTCCTATAATTTTCCTCTAATTTTGCTATTTCTTATCCCGGATTGATAATTGTAGATTGGAAAACCTATAAAGAAAACAAAAAAGGAAAAGTTGATCCATCGTCAGTCCAAAACCCCAATCAGATTCTTTCTGCTCGACCACATCAACCCCAGACAGCTCGGGCCTAGGGTGATCCATCAGTTCAAGACCTCAATCAGATTCTTGCTGCTCTACCACGTCATCCCCAGACAACTAGGGCCCATGGGAATCCATCAGTTCAACTCCTTCAGCCACGTAAACCCCAGGACCTCAAGCGGCTTCCTTTGGAATTTGGAGATCTACATCAATCACAGATAACTTGGGCCCAGGAAAATCGCATTCTTTCTGCACTACCACATCCACCCCAGGTAACCTCGGCCTCGTCTCATGGGCCCGCTTCTGGGACTAGTAATCCTCCAACCTCAGAACAGATTGACGGTCTCCAACTCAGAATGGGAGGTATATCTTGACGCTTCTGGAGATCTACTTTCTCCTTAGATGTGATTTGTTTTCTCAAATTTTCAAAGCCCACTTCCTTTCTGAAAACCTAACACCTTTTTTATTTGTTGTGATGTTTGGAGGGCGGGAAATTTATGATGTTTATGTAAATTATAATTGCCGTGCTCTTTTGCACTTTTATCCACAGTTTGGGCTCATGCTGTTTGTGATTAATTATTACATGCTGTACCATTTTATCCAACATACGTATTTGTATGCCTACCTCAAATATCTCTTTTAAGTATGCTTTCTTGATAACCTAGTCTGCTACATTGAAAGATCTGCTGTGCCTTGTGATTTCCTGATTAGGAACTTTATCATTGCAGGCATCTCTTAGTCTTGCTATTTGATCCTGAATACCAAGGAACTGGTCTTCCGACTGTTGCCGTTTTACCTTGTGGCCACACCTTTCATGATGAGTGTTTGCAAATTGTCACCCCTAGAGACCAAGCTAGTGATCCTCCATGCAATCATGGTTCACGTGCCGAGAATTAATGCCATATTTGATCTTTGGTTTCTAACTTCTTTTGCATTCATCATGAGAAAAAGTTCACTGAATGAAGTTGGTGAATTTCATAATTGTATGTCTCTTATGAGAATTCTTAACATAGTAGTTAAGTCATTAGAAAGTGTATAGACAATAAACACTACTTTCACTATCATAAAACTGATTCCTTCTTTTGCTTCTAAATGGAAAGAATGTATTGAGTTTTGTTCCAATTTCGTCAAAGATTAACGAATTGAAAGATTAAAAGAAGTAAAGTAAGTCTTGTCCAATTTTGGGCTGAGAAAGTTTCAACCCAAGCTTCCCCTCATCTGAGAAGTACTTGTTGGGAGCCGGCTGAAAGCCACAAGCCACAAGGAGATAAAAACGAAGTCCCATTGGCATCTTCGCTATTATGAAATATAAATTTTCAACAGATCAGAAGGACAAGAACCTTCAAATGAAAAATGCTACAGTTCTAAAGCATATTCTTTAAGCACAAAGCCGTAGCCTAGGATACTCTGAAATTGGTTTTGCTTTTATCCTTTTTGGATTGCCTTTTCCGAGAGGAGTAGGAAAACAGACGTGTATCAACAAGGGAGGAAATGAACATTTAACACCGCCGCAAAAACATATAAGAAAAAAGCAAAGAGCCAACTGTTGACAAAAAATCTTCCAACTAAATGCACAAAATCTGAACCGTTCAAGGCCTAAGTGGTCCCATCCGTTTAGTAATGGCCAAGCAATTATCTTCTTCTCCTTGTTGGTAAGAGCAACCAAAGTACAAGAAGCCTAACACTAACAAACATATTCCCAACAACAAAAACTCTCTGTGTCTGTCTGGGCGAGTTTGCGGTGGTTTGTTTCTCGAAAGTAACGTTGTCTTGGACTCCTCCTCCTCCTTCTCCTCCTCTTTGTTCTTCCGCTTCTTCTTCTCGTGGTTCTTCCATGGAAGACCAAAACCAGGGGCGGGAAATGAAGACGGCGGATGGGGCTCTGGTAGGCTTCTCTCCCGTCTCTTCCCCTCGGATTTTTTGGAAATCTCGAAAGAGATCAGGTAGCGTCGGTTTTCTTTCTCTTTCTCTCTCTCTTTGTTCTTGTGATGTTTGCTTGTGTTTATAGACGCACCCCGCGAACCTTTACATTATTCAGGGTGTTTCGAGTTGTGGATGGGTCTTGGAAGATCTTCCCTTAACAATTAGTTTTGGCTTAGTCGTTTACATAATTCCTTAGCCGAGTTATATCTTACCCATCTCTCTTCAGATTCTCAGATAGCGTTCCTTCTGATTGCTTCCCTTACCCAGCTACCATACCGAACTATTTCTTCGATATGACGAGTTTTAAACTTGTTTTCTTCATTTGAAGTCTGCACCCTGTGAAAGGACGGATTTCCTATCTTTTTCTATCATCATATATTACTATAATTAAGACACTATAATGATTTACATAGATATATATATGTGTGTGTGTTTGTTTTATGTAAAAAATTATTAACAAAAGTTAAAACTCATTGTAAATTTAATTAAACCCTGGAACAAAGCAATTGTATTTTACAAAAAAAAAATCAAAATTCTAAGTCTCTTTCTTTTTTTTGGAAGGATTCCACGCTTTAATGACTGATCAGGAAAATGTGATTGACCAACTGGATATTAAACAAACGAACTTAAAAAGATATAAAGAATCTAAAAGATTAAAAAGGTGGCAGCTCATTATTTAGCATGAATTTTGAAAAATTTATGCCAAAAAAAAAAAAAATTAAATCAACTTCTTGAGGAAATAATCTTAGTTTCAAGATTGGATTTTGGTTGAAGAGCTTGATTTACATTGAACACTATATGTGCTTCCTCAACACTAATGTTCATGAGATTTCATTATTAGCAAGATATCACGTAATTCTATTAATTGTTGTTAACTTTTTAGTTAACATATTTTAGTCTTTTTTAATAGAAATTTTAATATGTCAGAAATCTGTTTGATATACATTATGTGTCTGTTGAGAGTTGTTTCATATCTAAATGGGGGCCAATCCAAACTAGGCAACGATCCACTTTATCGTAAGCACAGCCGGTACAAGAGCAGTTGCTGATGCATGCGGATTTGCAATCTGAAGTATTGCTGACGTGCAACCGCAGTGGATTGCTGGGCAGAGAAACTCTAGAAATAGTAAGAAACCGATCTTTCTGGACACTAGTGCCATTGCGACACCGCAATTCAATTCTTCTCTCACATTTTTTCGTTACTCTTATGAATCCTGGCAGACAGGCACATAAAGAATCTAAAGTTTTATTGCATATGCTGAAATCACCACAGAAGAAAGTATTCCCCTCACACTTGGATAAGTAATTAATGTTCCAAGTTTGGAGACGTTGATTATATGTCTGCAGGCAAAGGTTCCCGTCGCAATCTAACCGTACTTGTGAGGGCGTATTAGTGTTGTTACGACGCCATGTAACGTACGCCCCGTCAATCTCGAATATTGCAGCAAGATCACCAGCAAGTGGGCTACTCCAGTATGGTTTCGACCCCTTCATTAAGATTAGCTCTTTCTGAGGACCCAGATGCAGAGAGAATCGTCCAGGAGCTGAGTCACCATGAGTTTTCCATGATACTAATGACCATCCTGTTTTTGCATCTTTAAGCTTCATTCCAGGCAAGAGAACACATAAAGGATAATCGAAGCTTTGCCACAAAACTTCCTCGGCCCCGTTTGTCATAATAAGATTACCTGTATCTAATAGCCTGGTGTAGGTGCCATTGCCAGCAGAAGCGTTAGTTACCCAGTACGTCCAGCTGCCATAAGATATAACAAGATTGCCCTCCTGGTAGAAGGTGTGCGCAGAGGAATTTACGGATGGGTGCGCCCCATTTGCAACCCAAACTGCGACCTTATTAATATTCGATACAATAACCAGGTAAAACTTTTCCATGTTATTGAAAGGAAGGAGACCAAGACCGAAATTTCCATTGGGAGAGGAGATGAAAATCCTAGTATTTAGTAATTGGCCCTGTCGGATAGTACCAGTAGTACAAGCACTAATGAACTGCAAACCAAGGCCGAGTAAAAATAGCAGGGAAGCAATGAGAGGGGAGATTCTATGGCTCATCTTTGATTCAGGCAGCTATGATACTTAGATTTCTCCCGGCGGAATTCTGGACGGACTTTTAGGGCCCTTGAGCTCGACCAGGCGCCACTTGCTCACGACTATTTCCACCTTTTCATCAATTCAATTTCTCGGTCCCGTCCGGCCTTGATGGAAAAGTCGTAGAAATTGAGGTCTCAAGTCTATACAATTGTTGCGTATTTAAGAAGTGGGTTAAACCACTTCTATGTGATTGGAAGACTATTGATGTGACATTTAAAGCTCAGGTAGGAGGACTGATGCGCGACAGCAAAACGCGCAAAATTTTATTTTGTGTTGTATGAAAACCAGAGGCGCGCTACTCTGCCTTGCTCGGCGACAGAGAAATAGTCGACTTTGGCTCCATCCTTTTCATTTTACTTTCGATGTAAAGTTATCAATCCAAATATCTTGCAAAGATTCTGCATTTCTTCTAAACTCCGAAAATCTACACTCTGAACGTGACATTCGGGCCAACATTTTCCTGGATTCTTCCAGGGGATAGAAAATCAGCCCTTTAGGTTTTCTGATGACTGGAATTGATTTGATATGTTCAAATCAAAATTTTTGTGGCCGTTGCTGGTTAAGTCTGTCGGGCACTAATTCATCAGTCAGCATATGAGAGGAGGATAGGCAACCACATCACTTGTGGCTTCCATGTCGAACCACCAGACAATAGCTACTAACGTAGCTACTGTGCAGTCTGCTCAGCCACAGAGACCATGCACACCAGTCCTCTCATAGCATGCTTGACAAGGATGGAGTCGTGAGGCTTACTGACTGAAGTTCATCGTTTTGTTATATGAGAGTGTATAGTTCATTGTTAAAACTAAACATGGGAACAAATTTTCGCATTTGTAACCTAGATTGTATAAGGATTTTTCCTTGTTATCAATGAAGAAGCAAGCTTTTAGCCAAAATACTACCGTATTCTGATAGTTTTGAATTCAAATATCTTGAAAAGACTGCTTTTCTCCTAAACTCCAAGAATCTACACTCTGAACATGACATTCATTCCATCTTTTCTTGGATTCTCCTAGGGGTTAGAAAATTAGCCCTTTTAACTTTTTGATGACTGGAATTGATTTGACATTCAAATCAAAATTTCGTGGCCGGTACTGGTTAAGCCTACCGGACAATAATTCATCAATCTACATTCAAGCCTATTGGTGTTTTTCCTTGCCCCTACTGTCGTTCGTCCCACGCAATATTGACTTTATGATTAAAACCCTTCATAATCATTCAAGTTATCGCACCTAATTATATTAAGTACTAAACTCTTAATTTCCTTCTTCCAAAATTGTTGATACAATCAAAATATTAGTTCTTTACGTTTTTAGAAAATGTAAAATTTAACTTATAAGATTTCCTTTCTAAAGCATTGTTGATTTATCTTTATTAAATTTGAATACACTTTTTAATGTTTTTAATTATAAATTAATAAGAAGCAAGTGTTCCATGCTGACCTTATGGGGGTTAGTGATATTGTTTGATTTGATTGGTTACTAACAACTAGTTATGGACTAGTTGTCCAATTCAAGACACTAGAACTAGATACTAATTGCCCAACTCATGGCATAGGAATCAAAATTAACTACCTAGCTTGTAACACTGGAACTTCGAGTAATTGCCTAATTCATGGCATCAGAATCAAGAATAATTGTCCAACCAGTACTTTTTATGTCCACTAGACACTTAGTTATCATCAATTGTTGTGTTAAGATGTGTGTTCAACTGACATGGTTTAAGTTAAGAAAAGAAACTGCAACCTTTGTAACAGCTATAACTTTTGGTCTAACGAAAATGTTTGATCCTAACAATCAATATTGAAGCAAAATTGCTAAAACAAGGTTGTGATTGATTCTATACTCATTCTTTTTTCTGAACTTTCACCTCACCTCACCTCACCTCACATGATAAACGAAAAAGGCCAATACTAATGACCATTGCAATAGCTGCTCTTGGGATGGCAATTATGCATTTTTGTTTTTCTAATTTTCTCTAACCTAGGAATTCTTGAATACTGAAACTTTTGCTGTCCCACACCTTTGCGTTCGCTTCTAAGCCAAAAAAATAAAAATAAAAATAAAATTAGAGAGACTGATATTATAGGCTTCGTTCAATGCATTAGAGATTGGTCTACAACATGGTGATGCGTAGAGGTATCTCTTCTACACCTTTTCCACCTCGAAACTAATGATTGGAAAGAAACCAATCTTGCTGATCATTAGTACTACTGCTGCACTGGAAATCATTTTTTTTCTCACATATTCATTCGTTCGTCGTTTGAATCCTGGCAAACGGTCGCATAGAGAATTTACAGTTTTGTTGCATATTTTGAACTCATTTCACTCAACACAGAGAGCATCCCCCACACACTTAGATAATAAATTTGTTCCCGAAATTTGATCCCATGTAAACAACAAGAGGTTCCCGTACTCCTCGAACTATATTTGTGTGGTTCCGTTGGTGTCGTTGTGCCGCCATGCAACGTACTCCCCCTCAATCTCAAATGCAGCAGCTTAATCACCAATGAGTCGGCTACTTCAGTATGGTTCCGACCCATTTACTAAGATCAGCTCTTTTTGAGAACCTAGATGCAGAGAAAAAAGCCCAGGAACTGGGTTCTCATAACTTTAAGAGAAATATTCTTTTTAGCAATTCGGCATAGAAGTAATGTGAAATCTCACTACTAAGCTTAAATTGGTTGCATTTAAATGTAAAGCTGACTTAGGGAGATGTAAAGTGTCTCTACATATCCAGACACATAGTCCTACTTGAACCCCAATTTCATAGATTAAAATCTTTAGCTGAAAGCTAAACAGATGAATAAGAAACAGATATTCCTTGTCCAAAAGAGCCGTGCTCGATCGTGGTGAAAATGGATCGTGTTGAGAGAGTCTTGAACAAACATTAATGAAGAGGGGTATTTTACATCATCTTACCAAAGTGGTACTATGATATCAGAGTCTACGTACTCAAAAGCGTGGTTTTAGTTTGAAGATAGATTTGGCAGGAAAGTTGAGGTGTCTAGAAGAACTTCGCATCATTTCTTACGTACCTAAAAGTATTGTAACCTCGTCCATCGCTGACTTGTTCACTTCCTTTGTTTTGGAAGTAAGAAAATAAAGTTTTTAGTAGTATCAAACTATAACATTAAATATACAGCCAAAGACCGTAACAATCCAGTATACAGCTTAAAATATTTAACAGGTATTTGAAATAATCAGAAAAGCACGTTCAGATTTTGATACAGACCAGTAATATATAACATCATTTGGAATGATGCTTATAGCTGCATGACCAAAAGCTACCGGCCTTCCATAATTGCGTCGGTTACATCATTCCCCAAACAAGTTTCTGTCCTTGCAGTGTCAACTGGGTTTGTCTTCATCATATTTCTCACATTCAAGAATGCAGGTTCCTTGGGATAAGGCACAGCTACATTTTCGTAGCTTAGCATGGTGACAACATCGGACATAGTTGGTCTATCTTTTGCAATCTCTTGAACACAAAGGAGAGCTATGTTTACATATCTCAATACCGTATGAATAGAGGGTATGTTTTCAATTAGTGGATCCCCCAAGTTTGCTCCCTTATCATTTGTCCACAATTCCCATGCCTTAAGATTTCAAAAAGAACACAATGTCATAGAGAATTAACACTTAAATTCATAATTATTTAGTTGAAATTTCTGAAACAACTAATAAATTCTAGTATTGTACTTAAGGTTTTGAAATTCAAGACAAAAGGAGTTAATAGTATATTCTTTTTCAATCAGAACCAATTTTGACAATCAATGAATACTTATCTATCTAACAAATTATTCTAAAGGACAAATGATAAGTGTTTCACTTTCTACCAACAAATATGTGAAAAGATACTTACATATGTGATAAGATGGAAAGAAGCAGTTTGATTATAACCAATGCTTTTCTTGCCACTCAAAATCTCTAAGAACAAGATGCCAAAGCTAAAGACATCAGATTTAATTGAAAAAAGGCTTTCCAAAATATATTCAGGAGGCATGTAACCACTGTACATCATTAAAAAGTAAAATAGAAGTTAGCAATTGTATGTCTTACTCATCAATTGATGCAATGAACATTAACATAGTGTTGATTGTGACAATTTCATATTTCTTTTTTGCAATACTTACTGAGTACCAACAATTCTATTTGTATTTGCTTGCAATTCATTTCCTCCAAACATTCTTGCAATTCCAAAGTCTGAAATTTTAGGATTCATATCGCTATCCAACAAGATGTTGCTAGGCTTCAGATCTCTATGAATGATTCTTAACCTAGAATATTGATGAAGATAAGCAAGTCCTTGAGCAATCCCTTCAATAATTTGAACTCGAGTTCTCCAATTTAATGTCCTACGTTTTTCAAGATCTATTTCATAGATAAATATAAGGGATGGTTAGTGGTGTAAATTTAAAGAAGCATAAACATAAAGAATCAAAGACAAAGTGTTATAAAAATATAAGAAATTACCCACCAAATACAAAGAAATCCAAACTTTTATTGGGTAAATATTCATATATTAGTATCTTATCATCTTTTTCAATGCAACAACCCAAAAGCTTAACAAGGTTCTTGTGGTTGAGCTTGGCTATGACCATTGCTTCATTTTTAAGCTCCTCCCAACCTTGTCTAGATCTTTTTGAAAGTCTTTTTATAGCCACCTCATCTCCTTTTAATAGTCTTCCTTGAAATTTGTTGCATGGTAGTAACCACCAAACATATTCAAGAAAAGTAAGCAACATTGACCAATATACCCATAATAAATGGTAATTCTAACTATAATTATCTATTTCAAGGGATACATTCTATTGACATAGGATGGTTGTTCTTAAGCCATGATTAGAGTTTAAACTTCCACTTGTTAAGAGCAAGACATCTTTAATAATTGTCTTTATTAGCTTAATAATTATACACTAACATATAAGCTTATAAAGGATAGTCACCCAATAATCACCAACTGATAGCCAGCATATACAACTTACTCTTGCAAATCTCAAACACAATTAAAGTTAGGCAATAACAAAAAATGAAAATTGCCTATATGTGCAAATTAACATTCAAAAGATATTGGCTGCAAGTGTTATAGCCTTGTACGTAAATTCCTCATCCAAATCATAACGTTAATGAAGATTGAACCATACCTTGTAAACAGGCCCAAAACCACCCTCGCCCAACTTATTTGCAGCTGAGAAATTATCAGTTGCAGCACAAATGCTTGCAAAACTGAATAATGGCATTTGGACATCCCTTTTCCTATCATCTCCATCCTCTGTTGTATTGACCGTTTGCATCATCCCCAAATCTAGCAGCAACAAATCCTCCCCTGTATGGTGAACAACACAAATCTTTTAGGATACAAAATTTAGGTTGCTAAATGAAGCTTGTGAGTGATTCTTTACTTACCCTTACTTCTTAGCTTTATCATCACATGATAAACAATAAGGCCCATGGTAAATAACACAGCAATGGATGCAGTGGGGATGACAATCTTCTGAATTCTTTTATTTTCTCTAACCTTGGAATTCTCATATTTTGGTACTGGTACAATTCCACTAGTAGAGTTTGTTTCTGTTCAAGTAATAAAAACAAAAAAGAAAAGGAAATAAGAGAAGTACATAACATTGGTGACATTCAATTCATTACAAATTGGCAATGCCTAAAGGTAACTCTTCAAGAAAATTCCACTGAGAAAAATAATTAACCAAAGGAAGAAGACAAAAGAAGCAAAACAACAATTGCCAAGTAACATGTTAATATTTTTTCTCACCTCTTATGTTGTCCAAAGTAGCGAGTTTCAGATAGAAATCTGTTTGATATACATAATCTGTTGAGCGTTGTTTCAAATCTAGGAGAGGGCCACTCCAAAGTAGGCAACGATCCTCTTGATCATAAGCATAGCCGGTACACGAGCAGTTATTCAAGCATGCAGATTTGCAATCTGAAGTATTGCTGACGGGCAACCGCACTGGATTTCTGGGCAGAGCAACTCTAGAAATAGGAAGAAACTTATCTTTCTGAACCTTTGTACTATTGCTGCAATGCAATTGAGTTCTTCTCTCACATCCATTCATTCCTTTTATGAATCCTGGCAGACAGTCACATAGAGAATATAAAGTTTCATTGCATATATTGAAATCACCGCAAGCATACCCAGCACACTTAGATAAGAAATTGTAGTTCCACTTTTGAAAATTTTGATCATATGTCAGCAGCTTGAGATTCCCTCCACAATCCAACACTACATTTGAGGTTGAATTAGTGTAGTTACGACGCCATGTAATGTCCTCCCCCTCAATCTCGAATATAGCAGCAAGATCACCAATGAGTTGGCTACTCCAGTATGGTTTCAAACCCTCCATTAAGATCAAATCTTTCTGAGAACCCAGATGCAGAGAGAAAGATCCAGGAGCTAGGTCATTAACAGATCCAGAAGCCGGGTCACATTTTACTGATACGACTGACCATCCTGTTTTAGCATCTTTAATCTTCATTCCCGGCAAGAGAACAGGGAAAGGATAATCGAAGCGTTGCCACAAAACTTCCTTGGCATTGTTTGTCAGTATAAGATTACCTGTATCTAATAGCCTGGCATAGGTGTCATTGCCAGCTGTAGCGTTAGTCACCCTGTACGACAAGCTGCCATCAGATATAACAAGATTGCCCTCTTGGTTGAAGGTGAGAATAGCAGAGGAATTTACGGTTGGGTGCTCCCTATTTGCAGCCCAAACTATGTAGTTAAAACTATTCATTACAATAACCAAGTAACGCTTTTCCGAGTTTTCGAAGGAACGATCGAAGCGAAGAAAGAACCTTCCAGTGGCAGAGGAGATGACACCCGAGGTGTTTAATGGTTGGCCTAGTCGAGTAGTATCAGTAGTATCAGCACTGGCGAACTGCAAAGTAAGGCAGGGTAAAAATAGCAGGGAAGCAATAAGAGGGGAGATTCTAGGTCTCATCTTTAATTCAGGCAGCTATGCTACTTAGATTTCTCTAGGCGGAATTCTAGACGGCCTTTTTAAGGGCGTAGAGCTCGACCAGGCTCCACTTGCTCATGAGCATTTCTACTTTTTCATCAATCTTCGGGTCCTTCAATTTCGGGATGTATTGTTTCCGCTTCCCCGTCAACCACTCACTACTACTATTAGTGGGAAAGTCCTGTCACTTCTACCCCGTTTGTCACAATAAGATTACTTGTATCTAATAGCCTAATGTAGGTGTGTAGCAAATTCAACCATTGAATTAGAAGGCCTAAGCTTGTTGACATGGTGGGTTGAATTATCTTTAAGACTATAACATTTCACCACGTTTCATAGCTAACACCATGGCGACCTACTCCACGGTGTCTCCACGTTGGTTCCATGCATTTAGGCACCCCTTTAGCTTGTGATGTTTTATGCTAGGTAGCCTTTTCTACAAGTCCCCATTTTTATGGTTCAAACTCTAGATGTGGGGTTTAGCTTTAATATTACTTGCAGTGGTCTAGAAGGTTGAGTTGGGATTTAGCAAAGCATAATCAATGGAATTTAGCTAGGAAGCTTGGTATCACACCTAATCTTGAAAGAAAATGAAAAAAATATAAGTTTTTAGATTATTTTGAGAGAACTTGAAACCTTTCTCTACTTTACAACAAAACTCTTACTAACAACAAGCTTAACTCCTCTCTCAAGTGATTTGCTTATTTATAACTATTGATAGACTGTTATTAGGAGCTAACTAACTCCCTAACAACTTTATTAATACAATGCTAATTGTATTAATAGACAACTATTCTCTGAAAATCACAATTAGTTAGCTTGTCACCTCACACTCGGCTGGTGACATGTAACTCAAAAGGTGATGTGGCTACTGCAACTTCCTGGACCGCTGCAAGGTGCCGTTGCCAGCAGAAGCGTTAGTCACCCTGTACGACCAGCTGCCATCAGATGTAACAATATCGCCCTCGTGGTAGAAGGTGTGCACAGAGGAATTTACGGATGGATGCCCCCCATTTGCAATCCAACCCATGTCCTTATTAATAATTGATGGAATATCCACGTAAAACTTTTCCTGGTTATTGAAAGGAAGGAGACCAAGACCGAAATTTCCATTGGGAGAGGAGATGAAACTCGTAATGTTTAGTAATTGGCCTGGTCGAATGGGACCACTGGTACGAGCACTAGTGAACTACAAATCAAGGCCGAGTAAAAGTAGTAGGGAAGCAATGAGAGGGGAGATTCTATGGCTCATCTTTGATTCAGGCAGCTATGCTACTTAGATTTCTTTCGGCGGCTTTTAAGACCCTAAAGCTCGACCAGGCTCCACCTGCTCACCAGTATTTCCACTTTTTCGTCAATTTTTCGGTCCAGTCCATCCTTCGCAGAAAAGTCGTAGAAATTGAAGTCTCAAGTCTATACGAATGTCGCGTAGTCAAGAAGTGGGTAAACCACTTCTGTGGGAGGCCTGCTGCGGGACAGCACAACACGCAGTGTTTGGTCATAAGTTTCTTTTGTCATGTAGAAAAACCAGAGGCAACGCTACTCCGCCATGCTCGGCGAGAGAGAAAAGGTCGACTTCCGCTCTGTCCTCTTAATTTTACTTTCGGTGTAAAGTTCTCAATCCAAATATCTCTAAAATCTACACTCTGAACGTGACAATGGGGCCATCTTTTCTTGGATTCTTCCAGGGGTTAGAAAATCAGCCCTTTAACTTTTCGATGACCGGAATTGATTCGGCATGTTAAATTAAATTTTTTTGTGGCCAATGCTGGTTAAGCCTGTCGGGCACAAATTCATCAGTCAGCATTTGAGCCTGTTGGTGTTTTTGCTTGTCACTATTGTCGTCCGTCCCACGTAAATATTAAATTTATGATTAAAACGCTTCTTCTTCATCAAACTACTAATTATATTATAAGTATTAAAATTTTAAATTCTTTTTAGATTAAGTTTTTGATACAATCAAAATATTTGTTTTCTAAGTTTTCAGAAAAATAAGATTTAAGCTATAAGATTTCTTTTCTAAATCACTATTAATTTGTCTTTATTAAATTTGAGCGCAGTTTTTAATCCTTTTTATTATAAATTAATAACAAATAAGTGTTTATGCTAACCTTATGGGGGTTTAGTTTTATCGTTTGATTTGATTGGAGATTGACAACCAGAATAAGAGCTAAACGTCTTGCTGCACAACAATTAGGATTAATTGCCTTTCTCCTAGCACTTGAAGTTCATTGCTTTGGAATCAGGACTAATCGTCTAACCAGCGCAACTTTATATGTCTACCATTGTGTACATGGCTTTATTCTAGCAGTTGTGTTGTTGAGAAGTATGTTCGAATAATAAAGTTCCGCCCCCCTAACAACAATAACTTTAGTCTGCTGGTAATGTTTGATCATAATAATCAATATCAAAACAAAACTATGAGTTTGAGTTCCTAGCTTCGTGACAAGGGGTTGATTGTTGACTTTATTGGGAATCAACACTAGCATTTGACTCGACTAGTTAATTGCCTAATTTGTGACGCTAGAATTGAAATTAACCGTCCAACTAGTGTATCCCATCATATCCTTCCGTCACTTGGTACAAAACTTTACCCTATTAGTTAGATTGCAGATGAATGTGGGTAACTAAATAGTCAAATATATGTTGCGAAGGGGTGTGGCTCAGTGACATAGTCATGTTAAGTAAATAAAGTTGCTCATCTTGTAACAGCTATACCTTTGATCGTGATAGTAGGTTTTGATCCTAACACTTAAAACTTTCAAGAACAAAAATTGTCTAACCAATACTAAATTCATAATTTTAATTTCATTTAAGTTTTTTTTTATATAATTAGAATGTTTCTCTTCAGGATCTCAAGAAATATAAATGATTTAATATGTAGAGTTTCTTTCGTAAATTACTATGGATTGGTCCCCATTAAACTTGAACACACATTTTCAATTTTTTGTTGATTATAAATTAAGAACAAGTGCTTTAAACGTTGTGAGTGATTTTGTACTCAACTTTCTTCATTAAATTTCACCTCACATGATAAATAAAAGGGCCTATACTACACTACTTTATATTAATGCAAACTTACATTTCAACCAAAAAAAAAAAAAGGGCCTATACTAATAACTACAATGGATGCTGTTGGGATGGCAATTACGTATTTCATGTCCAAAAGAGTGCTCCCTGTTGTAGGTGAGAGTAGCATAAGGAACGTACAAGACAGCGCTTCCTATTTCCAATCCAAACTTTGTCATTAGAAATATTTGCTACAACGCATAGGATTTTTCAGTTTCCCAATCTTCAAAAGGAGAACTGAACTGTCTGTTGACAAGTATGATAAGATTTGTTGTGTTAAGTGATTGCCTTAGTCAAAGAGTATCAGTCGTATCATCAAATAAGGACCACACAACATTAAGTATGTAAATTTTACTTGAAAAAGATATGATTATTTGGTAATATATAAACACAAAAGACTTCTTAATCCATAAGTTAATTTTTCAATTAGACTACTAAGTTTTTAATGTACTATTAAAACTTTTATCAATCTCATTCAACTTTTGGTTTCTCATACATACTCAGTGTGTAAAAGCTTTTATTTCATTTTATTTAACCTTAAACCTAGGGTATGTTGGGTATGCCAGAGAATATTAAATATAATAGTCTAACTTGAAAGAAAGAAAAGATTATTGAGTAATATTTAAATATAAAAAATATCCTCTAACATATGACTTAATTTTTAAGTTACGTTTGACCTTGCTAATACAAAACAAGGCAAAATGAGAAGAGCATAGAAGAAATAATCGGAGAGATTCTTCAACTTATATATTTGTTTAAGGCAGCCATGGTGCTTAGATTTCTCTTTGTGGAATTTTGGTACGGCCCTTTGATGGTGTAGAGTTCTACCATGCTCCAATTGCTCATGAGGCTTTCCGCTTTTACAACAATTTCCCTTCAACCACACACCTCTACTTATTATATTGCACTCTTTGTTCGCGATTCAAAAGCTATACGGCAAAACCACATACCTCTATTTATTATATTGCACTCTTTGTTCGCGATTCAAAAGCTACACGGCAAAAAAGTGAAGGTTTCAATTCTCATTAACTTTTTAACTATCTGTATTTAATGCTGAATATAAATTTGTTTCTAGATTTTGAAGTTTTCTCTGTAAATTATTTGAATTTTTCAGCAATTTCAATTTGGTTCTTTTGTAATATTTCTTTTATTACTATTATTGAATAATCAACAATAATAAGCCGTTGCCAGCAGAAGCGTTAGTCACCCTGTACGTCCAGCTGCCATCAGATATAACAAGATTGCCCTCCTGGTAGAAGGTGCGCGCAGAGGAATTTACGCATGGGTGCTCCCCATTTGCAACCCAAACTACGACCTTTTCCGGGTTATTTGATACAATGACCACGTAAAACTTTTCTGGGTAACCGAAATGATGGATACCAAGACCGAAATATCCACTGGGAGAGGAGATGAAACTCGTAGTGTTTAGTAAGTGGCCTGGTCGAATAGTACCAGTGGTATCAGCACTGGTGAACTGACCAAAGCAGAGTAAAAATAGTAGGAAAGCAATGAGAGGGGAGACTCTATGGCTCATCTTTGATTCAGGCAGCTATGCTCCTTAGATTTCTCTTGGCGGAATTCTAGACGGACTTTTAAGGCCCTAAAGCTCGACCTGGCCACCTGCTCACCACTATTTCCACTTCATCAATTTTCGCAGTCCATCCTCGCAGAAAAGTCGTAGAAATTGAAGTCTCAAGTCTATACAAATGTCGCGTAGACAAGAAGGGGGGTTAAACCACCTCTGTAGGAAGCTTGATGCGCGACAGCACAACACGCAGTGTTTGGTCAAAATTTTCTGCCGAGGCAATGCTACTCCGCCTTCCTCCGCGACAGAGAAAGGGTCAGCTTCGGCTCTCCCCTTTTCATTTTACTTTCGGTGTAATGTTTTCAATCCAAATATCTTGCAAAGGCTGCTTTTCTTCCAAACTCCGAGAATCTACACTCTGAACGCGACATTCGCTCCATCTTTTCCTGGATTCTTCCAGGGGTTAGAAGATCAGCCCTTTAACTTTTTGACGACTGGAATTGATTTGACACTCAAATCAAAATTTTGTGGCCGGTGCTGGTTAAGCCTGCCGCGCACTAATTCATCAATCAGCATTCAAGCCTGTTGGTGTTTTTCCTTGCCCCTATTGTCGTCCGTCCCACGCAATATTGAATTTATGATTAAAACCCTTCCTAATCATTCAAGTTATCACACTTAATTATATTAAGTACTAAACTCTTAATTTCTTTTCTGCACAAATTGTTGATACAATCAAAATATTATTTCTTTAAGTTTTTAGAAAACATAAGATTTACTTTCTAAATCACTGTTGATTTATCTTTACTAAATTTGAATACAGTTTTTAATGTGTTTAATTATAAATTAATAACAAGCAGGTGTTACATGCTGACCTTATGGGGGTTAGTGCTATAGTTTGATTTGATTGGTTATTAACAACTAGTATGGACTAGTTGTCCAAGTCAAGACACCAGAATTAGATACTAATTGCCCAACTCATGGCACAAGAATCAAAATTAACCACCTAGCTTGTAATACTGGAACTTTGAGTAATTGCCTAATTCATGGCATCAGAATCAGGAATAATTGTCCAACCAATAGTTTTTATGTCTACTAGACACTTAGTTATCATCAATTGTGTGGTTGCGATGTGTGTTCAAGTGACATGGTTTAAGTTAAGAAAAGAAACTTCAACCTATGTAGAAACTATAACTTTTGGTCTAACGGCAATGTTTGATCCTAACACACAATATCAAAAAAAAATTGCTAAAACAAGGTTGTGAGTGATTCTATACTCATCCGTTTTTCTTAACTTTCACCTCACATGATAAACGAAAAAGGCCAACACTAACAACCATTGCAGTAGATGCTCTTGGGATGGCAATTATATATATATATATTTTAATTTTCTCTAACCTAGGAATTCTTGAATACTGAAACTTCTGCTGTCCCACACCTTTGCGTTCGCTTCTAAGCCAAAAAAATAAAAATAAAAATAAAATTAGAGAGACTGATATTATAGGCTTCGTCCAATGCGTTAGAGATTGGTCTACAACATGGTGATGCGTAGAGGTATCTCTTCTACACCTTTTCCACCAGAAAACTAATAAATGCAAAGAAACCAATCTTGCTGATCGTTAGTACTACTGCTGCACTGGAAATCATTTTTTCTCAGATATTCATTCGTTCGTCGTTTGAATCCTGGCAAACCGTCGCAGTTTTGTTGCATATTTCGAAATCATTGCACTCAACACAGAGAGCATCCCCCCACACTTAGATAATAAAGTAAACAACGAGAGGTTCCCGTACTCCTTGAACTATATTTGTGGGGTTCCGTTGGTGTCGTTGTGCCGCCATGCAACGTACTCCCCCTCAATCACAAATGCAGCAGCTTAATCACCAATGAGTCGGCTACTTCATTATGGTTCCGACCCATTTACTAAGATCAGCTCTTTCTGAGAACCTAGATGCAGAGAAAAAAGCCTAGGAACTGGGTTCTCATAACTTTAAGAGAAATATTCTTTTTAGCAATTTGGCATAGAGGTAATGTGAAATCTCACTACTAAGCTTAAATTGATTGCATTTAAACGTAAAGCGAACTTAGGGAGATGTGAACTGTCTCTACATATCCAGACACATAGTCTTACTTGAACCCCAATTTCATAGATTAAAATCTTTAGCTGAAAGCTAAACAGATGAATAAGAAACAGATATTCCTTGTCCAAAAGAGTCGTGCTCGATCGTGGTGAAAATGGCTCGTGTTGAAACAGACTTGAACAAAGATTAATGAAGAAGGGTATTTTACGTCGTCTTACCAATGTGGTACTATGATATCAAAGTCTTCGTACTCAAAGACGTGGTTTTAGTTTGAAGATAGATTTGGCAGGAAAGTTGATGTCTAGAAGAACTTCGCATCAGTTCTTACGTACCTAAAAGTATTGTAACCTCGTCCACCGCTGACTTGTTCACTTCCTTTGTTTTGGAAGTAAGAAAATAAAGCTTTTAATATTACTAAAACTATACCATTAAATTATACAGCCAAAGACCTTAACAATCCAGTATACAACTTAAAATATTTAACAAGTATTTGAAATAAAACAGAAAAACACGTTCTGATTTTGATACAGACCAGTGATATATAACATCATTTGAAATGACGCTTGTAGCTGCATGACGGAAAGCTACCGGCCTTCCATAATTGAGTCGGTTAGATCACCCCCCGAACAAATTTCTGTCCTTGCAGTGTCGACTGGGTTTGTCTTCATCATATTTCTCACATTCAAGAATGCAGGTTCCTTAGGATAAGGCGCAGCTACATTTTCGTCGCTTAGCATGGTGACAACATCAGACATAGTTGGTCTATCTTTTGCAATCTCTTGAACACAAAGGAGAGCTATGTTTACATATCTCAATACCGTATGAATAAAGGGTATGTTTTCAATTAGTGGATCCACCAAGTTTGCTCCCTTATCATTTGTCCATAATTCCCATGCCTTAAAATTTCAAAAAGAACACAATGTCATTGAGAATTAATGCTTAAATTCATAATTATTTAGTTGAAATTTCTGAAACAACTAATAAATTCTAGTATTGTGCTTAAGGTTTTGAAATTCAAGACAAAAGGAGTTAATAATATATTCTTCTTCAATCAGTTCCAATTTTGACAGTCAATGAATACTTATCTATCTAACAACTTATTCTAAAGGACAAATGATAAGTGTTCCACTTTCTACCAACAAATAAGTGAAAAGATACTTACATATGCGGTAAGATGGAAAGAAGCAGTTTGATTATAACCAATGCTTTTCTTGCCACCCAAAATCTCTAAAAACAAGATGCCAAAGCTAAAGACATCAGATTTGATTGAAAAAAGGCATTCCAAAATGTATTCAGGAGGCATATAACCATTGTACATCATTCAAAAGTAAAAAAGAAGTTAGCAATTGCATGTCTTACTCATCAATTGATGCAATGAACATTAACATAATGTTAATTGTGACAATTTCATATTTATCTTTTGCAATACTTACTAAGTACCAACAATTCTATTTGTATTTGCTTGCAATTCATTTCCTCCAAATATTCTTGCAATTCCAAAGTCTGATATTTGAGGATTCATATCGATTTCCAACAAGATCTTGCTAGGCTTCAGATCTCTATGAATCATTCTTAACCTAGAATACTGATGAAGATAAGCAAGTCCTTGAGCAATCCCTTCAATAATTTGAACTTGAGTTCCCCAATTTAAAGTCCTACGCTTTTCAAGATCTATTTCATAGATAAATATAAGGGATGGTTAGTGGTGTAAATTTAAAGAAGCATAAACATAAAGAATCAAAGGCAAAGCATTATAAAAATATAAGAAATTACCCACCAAATACAAAGTAATCCAAACTTTTATTGGGTAAATATTCATATATTAGAATATTCTCATATTTTTCGATGCAATATCCCAAAAGCTTAATGAGATTCTTGTGTTGGAGCTTGGCTATGAGCATTGCTTCATTTTTAAGCTCCTCTCAACCTTTTTATGCAATTTAAAGTCCAGATTTTTTCGAAAGCCTTTTTATAGCCACCTCATCCCCTTTCTATAGTCTTCCCTGAAATTTTTGCATGGTAGTAACCATCAAACATATTCAGAAAAAGTAAGCCACATTGACCAATAAACCCTTAATAAATGTTAATTCTAACTATAACTATATATCTATTTCAAGAGATACATTTTATTGGCATGTGATGGTTGTTCTTAAGTCATGATTAGAGTTTAAACTTTCACTATCATGTTAAGAGCAAGACTTGTTTAATAATTGTTTTTATTAGATCAATAATTATCAACTCACATATAAACTTATAAAGGATAGTTACCCAATAGTCACCAATTGATAGCCAGCATATACATCTTGCAAATCTCACACACAATTAAAGTTAGGCAACAACAAAAATTGAAAGTTGCCTATATGTGCAAATTAAAAATCAAAAGGTATTGGCTGCAAGTGTTATAGCCTTGTACGTAAATTCCTCATCCAAATCATAATGTAAATGAACATTGAACCATACCTTGTCAACAGGCCCAAAACAACCCTCCCCCAACTTATTTGCAGCTGAGAAATTATCAGTTGCAGCACAAACACTTGCAAAACTGAATAAAGGCATTTGGACATCCCTTTTCCTACCGTCAACATCCTCTGTTGTATTGACCTTTTGGGTCATGCCCAAATCTAGCAGCAACAAATCCTCCCTAGTATGGTGAACAACACAAATCTTGTAGTATAGAAAATTTAGGTTGCTAAAAGAAGGATGTGAGTGATTCTTTAATTACCCTTACTTTGGAGCTTCATCATCCCATGATAAACAAAAAGGCCCATGGTAAATAGAACAACAATAGATGCTGTGGGGATGACAATCTCCTGAATTTTTTTATTTTCTCTAACCTTGGAATTATCATATTTTGGTACTGTTACAATTCCACTAGTAGAGTTTGTTTCTATTCAAAGGAATAAAAAAGTAATAATAGAAAAAGGAAATCAGAGAAGTACATAACGTTGGTGTCGTTCAATTCATTACAAATTGGCGATGCCTAAAGGTATCTCTTCAAGAAAATTCCATCCAGAAAAATAATTAACCAAAGGAAGAAGACAAAAGAAGCGAAACAACAATCGCCAAGTAAGATGTTGTTAATATTTTTTCTCACCTCCTATGTTGTCCAAAGTAGCAAGTTTTAGATAAAAATCTGTTTGATATACATAATTTTTTGAGCGTTGTTTCAGACCTAAGAGAGGGCCACTCCAGACTAGGCAACAATCCTCTTGATCATAAGCATAGCCGGTACACGAGCAGTTATTCAAGCATGCGGATTTGCAATCTGAAGCATTGCTGACGGGCAACCGCACTGGATTTCTGGGCAGGGCAACCGCAACTCTAGAAATAGGAAGAAACTTATCTTTCTGAACCTTAGTACTATTGCTGCACTGCAATTCAATTCTTCTCTCACATCCATTCATTCCTTTTATGAATCCTGGCAGACAGTCACATAGAGAATATAAAGTTTCATTGCATATATTGAAATCACCGCAATCATACCCAGCACACTTAGATAAGAAATCGTAGTTCCAGTTTTGAAACTTTTGATCATATGTCAGCAGCTTGAGATTCCCTTCACAATCCAACACTACTTGTGAGGTTGAATTAGTGTAGTTACGACGCCATGTAATGTCCTCCCCGTCAATCTCGAATATAGCAGCAAGATCACCAACGAGCCGGCTACTCCAGTACGGTTTCGAACCCTCCATTAAGATCAAATCTTTCTGAGAACCCAGATGCAGAGAGAAAGATCCAGGAGCTAACAGTTCCAGAAGCTGGGTCACATTTTACTGATACGAATGACCATCCTGTTTTAGCATCTTTAATCTTCATTCCCGGCAAGAGAACAGGAAAAGGATAATCGAAGCTTTGCCACAAAACTTCCTTCGCATTGTTTGTCAGTATATGATTACCTGTATCTAATAGCCTGGCATAGGTGTCATTGCCAGCTGAAGCGTTAGTCACCCTGTACGACAAGCTGCCATCAGATATAAAAAGATTGCCCTCTTGGTTGAAGGTAAGAACAGCAGAGGAATTTACGGTTGGGTGCTCCGTAGTTGCAGCCCAAACTACTCTGTAATAAGTATTTATTACAATAAACACGTAACGCTTTTCCAAGTTATCGAAGGGACGATCGAAGCGAAGAGAAAACCTTCCATTGGCAGAGGAGATGACACCCGAGGTGTTTAATGATTGGCCTGGTCGAATAGTATCAGTGGTGTCAGCACTGGTGAACTGCAAACCAAAGCAGAGTAAAAATAGCAGGGAAGCAATAAGAGCGGAGATTCTAGGTCTCATCTTTGATTCAGGCAACTAGGCTTCTTAGATTTCTCTCGGCGGAATTCTGGACGACCATTTAAGGTTGTAGAGCACGACCACGCATTTCCACTTTTTCGTCAGCTTTTATAGCAACTATTACATAATGTTTCCGCTTCGTTCTTGACCACTCACTGCTACTATTACATCGCATGTGAATTTCTGTCCGGGCTTTCACGCAACAACGCGACGAAAGCAGACAAGTAATGGAAGCAATTGATCGCGCACTCCGTTATGTGGATAAAATGGATAGAGATAGGATTATGATTTCCTAAATCCATTTCAAAGTATTTTTATTTTCAGTTTACTGTTACGATTTTTATCAAGTTTCTATGTATGCTTATGCAGTTGATATCTTTAGCTCTGTGCAGGTTTTTCTTTATTTATAAGACTTATCATCTTTCAAAAGCTACGCGGTGAAAAACACCCTCCCATTTTTGTTTTTGGCAAAGGTGTCAACACTCATGAACTTTCCAATAAAAACTATAAGAAAAAAATGTGAATTATTGTCTATAATTCATATTGATTATAAAGTCGTTTTTGATTTGATTCAATAAATTACTTAAGTATTTTAATGATTTCGATTTAATGATTTAGTAATTTAAATAATATAAAATCTCACAAAAAATCTTCAATTTATTTACTTATATAAATGTAAAATTCATTTGAGAAAGTGTTAAGTCGTCTTAGCAACTCTATAAACACATTGTCTCAAAATTGTACCACATAATTTCATAGATTAAAATTGTTAGTTGAAGCTATTTGATTGGTATCGATAAAAAGAGATATGCCTTACCAAAAGGCATCTTGACATAGACTACTTTAAGTTTAACTAATATTTCCCAATAATTTGAAATGCTAATCAATCTCTTTTCATGTTGCATTCCATTTTTAATTTGCAACTCCTTTTTGGGTTAATGGATTAAAAATTGAGAAGACATGAATCTAAGATAATTAATCATGAAAGATATGCAATTATAGAGAAACAGAGCATCTTTCCTGAGAAAAAAAATTAGTATCTACCCTCAAGGTCACATCATGCTATTAATGAATTTTTGAGAGGCGTCGAAATTGAAGTTTATCCAAATGCTGCGTAGTAAAGAAGTGGGTTATACCACTTCTACGTGACATTTTAAAGCTCACGTGGGAGGCCTGATGTGCAACAGCATAACGCCCAGTGTGAGGTTAAAATTTTCTGCTTTTCTCTCGCGTCACGGGCCTGCTTTCAGGAGCAGGCCTTGCGTGTTTGACAGTCTCTCTCATGATTTACTGAAGTGAAAAGCTACAGAGCACGTGAAGCTTAAATATAAAAAATTGATTTCAGAAGATACAACGATTAAAGAAAGAAAAGGTTATTGAATAATATTTAAATATAAAAAAATTCTCTAACTTGTGACTTAATAGGTTACGTTTGACCTCTCTAATACAAAACAAGGCAGAATGAGAAAAGCAGAGAAGAAATAATATATTTGTTTTAGGCAGCCAAGGTGCTTAGATTTCTCTTTGTGGAATTTTGGTACCGCCCATTAATGGTGTAGACTTCTACCATGCTCCATCTGTTCATGAGGCTTTAGCCATGGTGCTTAGATTTATCTTTGTGGAATTTTGGTACGACCCATTAATGGTGTAGAGTTCTACCATGCTTCAATTGCTCTGGAGGCTTTCTACATTTACAACAATTTCCCTTCAAACACACACCTCTACTTTTTATATTGCTTTCTTTGTTCGCCATTCAAAAGCTACAAGACAAAAAGGCGAAGGTGTCATTTCTCATTAGCTTTCCAACTGTCAGCATTTCTTGCTGAATATAAATTTGCTTCTAGATTTTGAAGTTCTCTCAGTAAATTATTTGAATTTTTCAGCGATTTCAATTTGGTTCTTTGGTAGTATTCTTTTTTAATAATTTTGAATAGAAATAATGTGAAATCTCACTAATAATCTTAAATTGATTTCTTTTAAATGTAAAAGTGACTTAGGAAGATGTGAGCTGCCTTTACAAATCCATAATAAATAGTCCTATTTCAACCACAGATTCTTAAATTAAAATATTTACCTAACAGCTAAAGAGATGAATCAGAAACGCATATTCTTCGACCAAAGGATACAGCTATAAGAGCCGTGATGGATCCTGGTGACAATAGCGCACATGCAAACTGCCTCCAAAAACATTAATGGAGTATTTAACATCTTGTTACCAATGTCGGACCATGGTACCGATGTCGGGTTTGGTTTAGAATAACTGCGCGTCATTCCTTAAGAACCTAAAAGTCTTATAACTTTGTCCAGCTCTTTGTTTACCTCCTTTGTTTTTGAGTAAGAAATGAAGATTTTAATAATATCAAAATTATAACATTAGATTATACATCCAAAGACCCAACAATCTAATACACAACTGAAAATATTTGTTAAGTTCTTCCAAAAAAAAAAAAAACACAGAAAAGGAACTGCATATTGTGATACAGACCGCTGGAATATAAAAACATTCTAAATGATGCTTGTGGCTGCATAACCAAGAATTTTCATTGCTAAGCATAGTAACAACATCATACATTGTTGGTCTGTCCTCTGCACTCTCTTGAACGCAAAGGAGAGCTATGTTTACGTATCTCAGTACCATATGAATGGAAGGTATGCTATTAAGTAATGGATCTGCCAAGTCTGCTCCTTTATCATTTGTCCATAATTCCCATGCCTTAAATAAAAAAAAAAAACACGATATAATAGAGATTTAGAATAACACTTAATGGTTAAATTCAAAATTATTTTGTTTACTTTTGGAAACAAGTAATATGTTCTATTATTGTACTTAAGGTCTTGAAATTCTAGATAAATGAAATTAATAATTTTTTTTAACCACTACCAATTTTGACAATCAATGAATAGGTATCTTTTTAACAACTTAATTTTAAGAACAAATGATAAGTGTTTCATTTTCTACCAAGAAAAATGTAAATAGATACTCACATATGTGTTAAGATTGAGATAGTCAGCTTGATTAAAACCAAAGTTTTTCTTGCCACTTAGAATCTCTAATAGTAAGATGCCAAAGCTAAAGACATCAGATTTGATTGAAAAAAGACCTTCCCAAATATATTCAGGAGGCATATATCCCCTGTACACCATTGACAAGTGAAAGAGAAGTTAGAAATTGCATATTATATTGTAAGTTAACACACATGAATATTATCAAAATATTAATTGTCATAATTACAAGTTTCTTTTTTGCAATACTTACTTAGTGCCAACAATTCTCTTTGTATTTGCTTGTAGTTCATTTCCTCTAAATATTCTTGCCATTCCAAAATCTGAAATTTTTGGATTCATATTGATGTCCAACAAGATGTTACTAGGCTTCAAATCTCTGTGAATGATTCTTAATCTAGAATATTGGTGAAGATAAGTAAGTCCTTGAGCAATTCCTTCAATAATTTGAATGCGTGATTCCCAATTCAATGTCTTGCGTTTTGTAGGATCTATTTCATACATAAAATGAAGTAGATGGTTAAAGGGATAAATTCAAAGAAGCATAAAACTAAGAAATCAAAGACAAAGTATTTTAAAAATATGAGAAATCACCAACCAAAGAGGAAGAAATCCAAACTTTTATTGGGTAAATACTCATATACTAGTATCTTTTCATCTTTTTTGATGCAGCAACCAAAAAGCTTAACAAGATTCTTGTGTTGGAGCTTTGCTATGAGCATTGCTTCATTTTTGAGCTCCTCCCAACCTTGTCCAGATCCTTTTGAGAGTCTTTTTATAGCCACCTCATCCCTCTTCAATAGTGTTCCCTAAATTTTTTTTGCATGATAGAAGTCATTAAGCAAAGTCAAGAAAAAAAAAACAAAACAAAAAAAGCCACATTGACCAAAGACCCATTAACAAATGGTAATTTTAGCTCTTCATTTCAAGTAGATACATTCTATTGACATGGGATCCTTGTTTTTGAGCTATGAGTAGAGTCTAAGCTTCACTTTTATGTTGAAAAGCAAGGCATCCCTAATAATTTTTTTTTTATTAGAGCAATTATTAGACACTGAAATATAAGTTCATAAAGGATAATTACTTAATAGTTGCCAAACTGACAACCTACATATACAACGTACTCTTGTAAATCTTAGGTACAATTAAAGTTAGAGAACAACAAAAATTAACATTTGCCTATATGTGAAACTTAACATTCAAGAGGTATTAGCTGCAACTGTACATAAATTCCTTATCCAAATCATAACTTAATGAACATTAAACCATACCTTGTAAACAAGTCCAAAACCACCCTCTCCCAACTTATTTGCAGCTGAGAAATTATCAGTTGCAGCACAAACACTTGCAAAACTGAATAACGGCATTTGGACATCCCTTTTCCTACCGTCTCCATCCTCTGTTGTATTGACCTTTTGGGTCATGCCTAAATCTAGCAGCAACAAATCCTCCCCTGTATGGTGAACAACACAAATCTTTTAGGATACAAAATTTAGTTTGCTAAAAGAAGGTTGTGAATGATTCCTTACTCACCCTTACTTCTTAGCTTTATCATCACATGATAAACAAAAAGGCCCATGGTAAATAGCACTACAATAGATGCTATGGGGATGACAATCTTCTGAATTTTTTTATTTCCTCAAACCTTGGAATTCTCGTATTCTGGTACTTTTACAAAATCACTAGTAGATTTTGTTTCTGTTCAAAGAAATAAAAACAAAAAAGGAAAAGGAAAGTACATAACATTGGGGTCGTTCAATTCATTACAAATTGGCGATGCCTAAAGGTATCTCTTCAAGAAAATTCCAACTAGAAAAATAATTAACTAAAGGAAGAAGACAAAAGAACTGAAACAACAATCACTGCGTAACATGTTGATATTTTTTCTCACCTTCTATGCTGTCTGAAGTAGCGAGTTTCAGATAGAAATCTGTTTGATATACATAATTTGTTGAGCGCTGTTTCAGACCTAAGAGAGTGCCACTCCAAACTAGGCAACGATCCTCTTGATCATAAGCATAGCCGGTACACGAGCAGTTATTCAAGCATGCGGATTTGCAATCTGAAGTATTGCCGACGGGCAACCGCACTGGATTTCTGGGCAGAGCAACTCTAGAAATAGGAAGAAACTTATCTTTCTGAACCTTAATACTATTGCTGCACTGCAATTCAATTCTTCTCTCACATCCATTCATTCCTTTTATGAATCCTAGCAGACAGTCACATAGAGAATATAAAGTTTCATTGCATATGGAGAAATCACCGCAACTAAGCCCGGCACACTTAGATAAGATATCGTAGTTAAAGTTTTGAAACTTTTGATCATATGTCAGCAGCTTGAGATTCCCTTCACAATCCAACACTACTTGTGAGGTTGAATTAGTGTAGTTACGACGCCATTTAATGTCCTCCCCGTCAATCTCGAATATAGCAGCAAGATCACCAACGAGCCGGCTACTCCAGTACGGTTTCGAACCCTCCATTAAGATCAAATCTTTCTGAGAACCCAGATGCAGAGAGAAAGATCCAGGAGCTAGGTCATTAATAGTTCCAGAAGCTGGGTCACATTTTAGTGATCCGACTGACCATCCTGTTTTAGCATCTTTAATCTTCATTCCCGGCAAGAGAATATAAAAAGGATAATCGAAGCTTTGCCACAAAACTTCCTCGGCAATGTTTGTCAGTATAAGATTACCTGTATCCAATAGCCTGGCATAGGTGTCATTGCCAGCTGAAGCGTTAGTCACCCTGTACGACAAGCTGCCATCAGATATAACAAGATTGCCCTCTTGGTTGAAGGTGAGAACAGCAGAGGAATTTACGGTTGGGTGCTCCCTATTTGTAGCCCAAACTATGATGCTATAATTATTTGTTCCGATAATCACGTAACGCTTGCCCGAGTTTTTGAAGGGACGATCGAAGCGAAGAGAGAACCTTCCAGTGGCAGAGGAGATGACACCCGAGCTGTTTAATGATTGGCCTGGTCGAATAGTATCAGTGGTGTCAGCACTGGTGAACTGCAAACCAAGGCAGAGTAAAAATAGGAGGGAAGCAATAAGAGGGGAGATTCTAGGTCTCATCTTTGGTTCAGGCAACTAGGCTTGTTAGATTTCTCTCGGCGGAATTCTGGACGACCTTTTAAGGCTGTAGAGCACGACCAGGCATTTCCACTTTTTCATCAGCTTTTATAGCAACTGCTACATCTTGTTTCCGCTTCCTTCGCGACCACTCACTGCTAATATTACATCGCATGTGAATTTGTGGGAGACAGTCCTGTCCCGCCTTTGACGCAACAAGGCAACGAAAGCAGACAAGTAATGGAAGCAAATCATCGCGGACTCCGTTATGTGGATAAAACGGGATTGATTGCTGAGTTTGTTGATGGAGATAGGATTATGATTTCCTAAATCCATTTCAAAGTATTTTTATTTTCAGTTTACTGTTACGATTTTTATCAAGTTTATATGTATGCCGATACAGTTGCTACCTTTAGCTCTGCCCAAGTTTTTCTTTGTTTATAAGATTTATCACCTTTCAAAAGCTACGCCGTGAAAAACACCCTCTCCTTTTAGTTTTTGACCAAGGTGTCAACTCTCATGAACTTTCCTGTGAAAACTATGAGGAAAAAAATGTGAATTATTGCCTATAATTCATGTTGATTATAAAGTTGTTTTTACATTTTGAAATTCATTCAGTAAATTATTTGAATATTTTAATGATTTTGATTTAATGATTTAGTAATTTAAATAATATAAAATCTCACAAAAAAATCTTCAATTTATTTATTTATATAAATGTAAAATTCATTTGAAGAACTGTTGAGTCGTCTTAGCAACTCCACATAATTGAAATCGTTAACTGAAGCTGTTTGGTTGGTATCGATAAAAAGCGATATGCCTTACCAAAAGGCATCTTGACATAGACTATTTTAAGTTTAACTAATGTTTCCCAATAATTTGAAATGCTAATCAATCGCTTTTCATGTTGCATTCCATTTCTAATTTGCACCTTCTTTTTGGGTTAATGGATTAAAAATTGAGAAGACAAGAATCTAAGATAATTAACCATGAAAGATATGCAATTATAGAGAAACAGAGCATCTTTGGTGAGAAAAAAAATTAGTATCTACCCTAATTGAAAGTCACATCATGCTATTAACGAATTTTTGAGAGGCGTCGAAATTGAAGTTTATCCAATTGCTGCGTAGTAAAGAAGTGGGTATACCACTTCTACGTGACATTTTAAAGCTCATGTGGGACGCCTGATGTGCAACAGCATGTCTCGGTGGAATTCTAGACGGACTTTTAAGGCCCTAGAGCTCGACCAGGCTCCACTTGCTCACGACTATTTCCACTTCTTCATCAATTTTTGGGTCCCGTCCGGCCTTGATGGAGAAGTCGTAGAAATTGAGGTCTCAATTCTATACAAATGTTTAGTCAAGAAGTAGGTTAAACTACTTCTATATGATTGGAAGACTATCGATGTGACATTTAAAGCTCACGTAGGAGGACAGATGCGCGACAGCAAAACGCGCAGTTTTTGGTCAAAATTTTCTTTTGTCATGTAGAAAAACCAGAGGCAACGCTACTCCGCCATGCACGGCGAGAGAGAAAGGGTCGACTTCGGCACTGTCCTTTTCATTTTACTTTCAGTGTAAAGTTCTCAATCCAAATATCTTGCAAAGATTCGGCATATCTACTAAACTCCGAAAATCCACACTCTGAACGTGACGTTCGGGCCATATTTTCCTGGATTCTTCCAGGGGTTAGAAAATCAGCCCTTTAACTTTTCGACAACCGGAATTGATTTGGCATGTTAAATCAACTTTTTGTGGCCTGTCGGGCACAAATTCATCAGTCAGCATTTGAGCCTGTTGGTGTTTTTGCTTGTCACTATTGTCGTCCGTCCCACGTAAATATTAAATTTATGATTAAAACGCTTCTTCTTGTTCATCAAACTACTAATTATATGATAAGTATTAACATTTTAAATTCTTCTCAGATTAAGTTTTTGATACAATCAAAATATTTGTTTTCTAATTTTTCAGTAAAATAAGATTTAAGCTATAAGATTTCTTTTCTAAATCACTATTAATTTGTCTTTATTAAATTTGAGTGCACTTTTTAATCCTTTTTATTATAAATTAATAACAAATAAGTGTTTATACCAACCTTACGGGGGTTTAGTTTTATCATTTGATTTGATTGGATATTGACAACCAGAATAAGAGCTAAACGTCTTGCTGCACAACAATGAGCATTTCCAGTTTTCCATCAATCTTCGGGTCCTTCAATTTCGGGACGTATTGTTTCCGCTTCCCCGTCATCCACTCACTCCTACTATTACATCACATACGAATTAGTGGGAAAGTCCTGTCCGGCCTTCACGGAACAAGGCGACAAAAAGCAGATAACTAATGCAAGCAAATGCTCACCGAACAGTGCGATGCGCTGTGTGGGCAAACTTCTCTCGCTAAGTTTATTGATAGAGAGTCATTATAAAACATTAAGAGAAAATGCTATTCTTTTCTTAAGCCTTCTAGCACGGCTCTTTAGCCCTGCTATTATGGTTTACTAAACCCATTTCAAGTGTTCTTATTTTCATTTTAATGTTATTAGTTCTATCCAGTTTTTGTTTATGTTGATGCACTTGCCGCCTTCAGCTGTGCATGAGTTTCTCTTATATTATTATTGTTATTTATAGAATTAATCACTTTTTAAAAGTTACACCACAAAAATACTCTCTTTTTTGTTTTAAGCAAAAGTGTCAATTCTCATGAGACTTCCAATGAAGAGTTTGAAAAAAATGTGAATTATTATTTTTTAATTCAATACTGATTATAATTTTTTTCTTTATTTTAAAGTTCTTTTAGTAGATAATTTAAATTTTTCAGTAATTTCAATTTTTTGATTTAGTAATATTAAACGATGTGCAATTTCTATAATAATCTTAATTTTATTTGTTTTTAAAGTATAAAGGTGACTAAAGCAAATGTTAAGTGATCCCCATAAATTTATAAAGACAATCCTATAGTTAAACCACATAGTCTCGTAGATTGAAATTGTGAAAGCTACTTATGAATAGAAAGAGGCATGCCCTATCCAAAAAGGCATCTTGACATAGATTGCTCAAACTTTAGCTAACGTCTCCCAATAATTATCAATCAAACAAGCTGCACTTGCCGGTGAAGAAATTTTGAAGTGGAATCGACAAAACAGTCTATTCTTCTAACCCCTATTGCTAATCAATCCCCTCTCATGTTGCAGTCCATTCTTCATTTGTGCCTTGTTTCTTGGGATGTGGAGTGGAAATTGAGAAGACAATACACCATACCAGAATCTCTGACAATTAATCATAGTGAAGACATGCGTTGTAGAGAACCAACAAAACATGTTTCCTAAGAAAAAGAAATTGGTGTCTAAACAAATTTAAGGTCGCATCCTAGACAAAAACTCTACTTTACTTAAAAACTAAAACATCATGCAATAACAATTTTTTCAAAGGCGTAGAAAATTAAGTTTCAAGTCTATACAGATGTAGCATGGTCAAGAAGTGGGTTTAACGTGACTAGTTTATTGATTAGAAGACTATATATATATAAATTTTAAGCGGCAATTGCGATGAGAACCAGACATACTGTGACCATGTATATCACACAAAGATCCCATTGGAGTATCCACTGCACCAGAAACTAATCTACCTATTCTCAGTTCACCATATGGCTATCCTGGTGGCATGCAGCCAAGTGGTAGACTTGTGCTGCTTTTTTTAACATTCCAACCGCTTGCGAAAAGGCCCTCCAACCGTACGTCTTACGTAGAGATTACCAAGTTAAGTGTGTATTGCCTTTTATGTTAACAGGGATAAACTATAGTTTATACGACTTAAATCGAGTATGACGCCTAATTTTGATAGTTTGATGGTGGGGACCCAGAAAGCTTCTATATTGCTACTGTTCAAACTCGTATAGTACCCTTTTCTTTGCTCTAGGGTTATTCTAGCCCTTGACAGAACAAAAAGATGAGACATTTAATGGTCATTTCTCCTCTTCACATTTTTGATCTTTTTGTTAGATGACTTCTCTCAAGAAAAAGCCGATGTGCTGTGGACATGACATGGTGGCCACTGTTTCTCGGATTATTCCAGTCGTTGGAAAATCAGCACTTACCTTTTGACGATTGGAATTCATTTGACATTGTTCATATGACATTTCTAGCGGTCGGTGCAGCTCATCTACTGATGCTGATAAAGTATGCCAAGCACTAATTCATCAACAGGCATTTGAGCCTGCTACGGTTTTTCCTTGTAACTATTGTTGTTAGTCCAATGTAATATTGAATTTATGATAAAAACTTTTACCATTCATCCAAGTTAACAATCTAATTATATTTTAGGTACTAAATTTTTAATGTTCTCTCTGCTAAAGTTTTTGATGCCTTAAAATATTTATTTTCTAAGTTTTCAAGAAACAACGGATTTAATATCTAGTTTTTTTTCCCTAAATCACTACTAATTTGTCTTTATTTATTGTTCTTAGAATTGAGGTTAACCATCTGATTGTTGTAGCCCCTCATATCAGTCTATGATATAATATAAGACTTTCCACTATTAGTTGTATTGTGAAAGGGTGTACCTAAGTGACATAATCTTGTTAAGTAAATAAAGTTGCCCCTCTTATAACTTTTGTACCTTTTATCTTGATAGTGACTCTTGATCCTAGCACCTTAAACTTTTAGAAAAAGATGTTAAAAAGATACTTTGAATTTATAGTAAATTCATAAATTCTTATAGAAAAAATATTATATTTTAAGTGAAAATTCATAATTTTTTTTTTTAAGTTCTTGATACAATTAGAATGTTAGTTTTCTAAGATTTCAAGAAATAAAAACCTAATATATAGAGTTTTGTTTCTAAATAAATATTGATTTGTCTTTATTAAACTTGGATACACATCTTCAATTTTCATTGACTATAAATTAATAACAAGTGCTTTGAACCTCTAGAATACAAATGTTAAGAGGATACTCCATATTTTTTATTAGCACTCTCACTAGTCATCTAAGTTAACTTGGTTAATTGAATTTTATGTTCTAAATTCTGATTTCCTCTCCTCATAAGTTTTTGATACAATCAAAATGTTTGTTTTTTAGAATTCAAGAAATAAAGGATCGAATATATAGATTTTCTTTTTGTAAACCACTATCCTTTTTTTTCTTTTTCTAAATCACTATCGATTTGTCTTTATTAAACTTGGGATACACATTTTGAATTTTTTTTATTGTAAATCAATAACAAGTAGGTGTCTTGACTTGGGTCAATAGCTTAGTGCCAAGACTCATTGACTTCTAATTTCAAAGTCTTCGTTTCAAATTTGTAGTGGTTATCTTGTATTTTGTATTTATAGAGCATGCGCGATCATGAAATTAGGCAGCTACTAGTTTTGGCACTTAAGAACTTTTTATCTTGTATGTTAATATTTGGCTCTCTAATTTTCTTTGTAAGTTTTCGTATCCTCTGAGAACTGTCTGTACGTAATTCTTCTGCAACCCCATTTGTTTCAAAATCTCCAAGTGTGTATGCTTGCATGTTTGCTTCGAACTCAGTAAGTACTTTGATAATCTCTTTCGGTGCTTATTTGATAGTTCATGTCGGCCGTTACTCTTATTAGAAGGCTTCCTAGCTATGGGTTAAGGGTAGTGATTGTCTTTGATCTATCAATGTTGTCAGATTGCTGGAAGCTTTTCCGACTACGGGTTGAGGAAGTGAGACTCTTTAAGAGACAAAGTTGCCTCCACAAGAGTCAGATGAGGCGAGTGTGGGTTGCAACAATTCTCTTATATTGTTATTCTCTTGATCCTGGTCCTCCTTCCGTTAGCTGGAGTTTATAGAAGATAGAAGCAGGCTTAAATGAAGTAGATCTTAGAGATTCACTTGTTACTTCCAAACTACTCAATTAAGGCCGTAGCAATTCGCCTTAAAAGTTCTTCTTCTTTTTTTTTTTTCCTTTCTCTTTTTTGCCTTTTTACCCCTTTCTTTTTTGCATTAATTTCGGCCATTGGTCTTTCAAAAGTAACAAGGATCCTTCTCAGTAAAAATCGTTTATCCAATGCAGTAAGACGGCAACTATATATTGAATATGCTTATAGTTAATACAATAGTTTTAGTCCAGTAATAAACTCAGGGCAGAGGTCTTACACATGTAATAAAATCTAAAGCTGGGTAGGGTTGCCAACAACTATGATTGGGGCTCCAGGAGTTGCAGGAACTAAAGAGTTTGGGTGTAGATACCTAGGAATAAAACAAGAAGATACCTTTCGAATAAAAGCAAAACTTTGAAATAACAGCGATGACAACATCCAGCATATCTTTTTATCTCACACCCTACAACATGGTTTTAAATGTCCAAATTCCACCGACCCAGTTCAAGTATCTTTGTAAACTAAAAGGGTCTCTATAAGGCCCCCTAGGACATTGCAGTACTTATGTGGCCCGCCCTTAATTTAGGAGGTGTTTAGTTATAGGCCTTATGATGTAACTATATTAATATTTGTAATCGTTGGATTAGGCAAAATCCAGCAATCCAGAGAGTTTTGCTGCTTTTTGGTAAGAGAACGAGTAGCAGGAAGATGAATTGGAAAATCTAACAGAGGATAAAAAGAACTAACAGACTTGGATTTCTTACCTATTTTGAAAGACCACACAAGATTAAGTGGGATTCTTCAAGGGAATCCCAACCTCCTTACAGTAACACAGAGTTTACCATTGACATAGAAAATGCTAACGCAGAGTTTAATATTGACTCCTGCACACCTTGTGCTTTTTTATACTACTCAATATCCTGCCTGTTATCTACTAAAACGCATGTAGATTGCAAATGAAACGACAGCCTACTTAACAGACTTGAGTAACAACTTGGCTAACGAATTATGTAACTTCTTAACAGAAGTAACTAACTTCATAACAAAACTAACTGCCTGACAACCGTAGTAACAACTTATAGCAGCTAACTAATTGTTTAACACTTAACTCACTTCCTTGACTTCAAAGCTTTTTGCTGCCCGTTGCATTCCCCTTCCCTTACAACAACCTTGTCCCTAAGGTTGAAAGAAGGAGATCTTTGTTCAAAAATAGTAACTTCTACCAAAGTAGCCTCCTGCAAGGGAAGGCCTTACCAATGAACTAGAAATTCAGGAGTACCTTTTCTTACTTGATAGTCCACAATAGCTTGAGGCAGTGCACTAAGAACATCTTCTCGAGCCAAGTAAATTGGCAAGTGAACTTGAACTGAAACATTAGAACCAACAACACATTTCAATAGGGACACATGAAAGACATATGCACTCGGGACCCTTCTAGCAGCTTAAGGCGGTGCACAACTTTTCCAACCCGTGCTATTGTTTCAAATGGCCCACAAAACCTAACAGATAACTTCAAATTCTTGCAGATTGCCACTAAATTTCCTCTGTAAGGCTGCAGCTAGAGAGAAACAAAATCTCCAACACTAAACTGCTCATCTTTTCTACCTTTATCATAAACCTTCTTCATTCAATCTTGAGCCTGCTTTAGCCTTTCTTTAATATCCTTGTGAAGCTCATCTATTGCATGAAGCTCTTGGTCAACCATTTCTAATGCAGATGTACTAGGTATATAGGATAAAAGATATGGAGGTTTCTTTCCATAAACAACCTCATGAGGAGAACGATTATGTGCTCCATGAGTGCTGGTATTATAGCAATACTTAGCCCAAGGAAGTCACCTTATCCATTCCTTAGGATGGTCCAAGGTAAAGCATCTAAGATAAACCTCTAGAGTTTTATTCACCACCTCTAACTGCCCATTAGTATGAGGGTGATAAGCAATGTAGAGGATTTTTTGGTTTCCTAATCCTCGAAAGGAAAACTAAAATGTCCATTGACAAATATGATGAGATTTGTGGTGTTTAGTGATTGGCCTAGCAAAGAGTATTAGTGGTATCATTGAGTAAGAACCACTCAACATTAAGTATGTAAATTTTACTTGAGAAAGATATGATTATTAGGTAACATATAAATATAAAAAATTCTTAATTGATAAGTTAATTTTTAAAATAGATTATTAACTTTTTAATATACTATTAGAACTTCTATTAATCTCGTTCAACTTTTATTTTCTCAGACATACTCAGTGTGTAAGAGCTTTTATTTTATTTTATTCAACCTTAAACTTAGGGTATGTTATGTATGCCAAAGAACATTAAGGATAATAGTCTTACTTGAAAGAAACAATAAATTATTGAATAATATTTAAATATAAAAAATTTCCTCTAACTTATGACTTAATTTTTAAGTTACATTAGACCTTTTTAATGCCAAACAAAGTAGAATGAAAAGAGCAGAGAAGAAATAATCAGAGAGATTCTTCAACTTATATTTGTTTTAGGTAGCCATGGTTCTTAGATTTCTCTTTGTCGAATTTTGGTATGGCCCTTTAATGGTGTTGAGTTCTAACATGCGCCAATTGCTCATGAGGCTTTCCGCTTTAACAACAATTTCCCTTCAACCACACACCTTTACTTATTATACTGCTCTCTTGGTTCCCCATTCAAAAGCTACACGGCCAAAAAACGATGGTGTCAATTCTCATTAGCTTTTCAACTATCTATATTTCATGCTGAATATAAATTTGTTTCTAGATTTTGAAGTTCTCTCTGTGAATTATTTAAATTTCTCAGCGATTTCAATTTGGTTCTTTTGTAATATTCTTTTTCTTAATTTTGAATAGAAGGAATGTGAAATTTCACTAACAATCTAAAGTTGATTTCTTTTAAATGTAAAAATGACTTAGGGAGATGTGAGCTGCCTTTATAAATCCATAATAAATAATTCTATTTGAACCACAGATTCATAGATTAGAATATTTACCTAAAAGCTAAAGAGATGAATAAAAAACACATATTCTTCGACCAAAGGATACAGCTATAAGAGACGTGATGAATCCTGGCGACAATAGCGCACATGCAAACGGCCTCCAACAAACATTAATGGAGTATTTAACATCTTGTTACCAATGTCGGACCATGGTACCGATGTCGGGTTTAGTTTAGAATAACTTCGCGTCATTCCTTAAGTACCTAAAAGTCTTATAACTTTGTCCAGCTCTTTGTTGGTGACCTGCAACCGCAGTGGATTGCTGGGCAGAACAACTCTAGAAATAGAAAGAAACCGATCCTTCTTAACTTTAGTGCGATTGTTGCACTGCAGTTCAATTTGTCTCTCACAATTATGCTTTCCACTAGTGAATCCTGGCAGAAAGTCACATAGAGAATCTAAAGTTTCATTGCATACATAGAAATCAGGGCAGACAGCATTCCCAGCGCACTTAGACAAGAGATTCGTCTCCCACGATTGGAGACTTTGATTATATGTTCCCAGCAGGAGATTCTCGTCATCATCCAACACTACTTGTGTGGTTTCATTAGTGTAGTTACGACGCCATGTAACGAACTCCCCGTCAATCATAAATATAGCAGAAAGATCACCAACAAGCGGGCTACTCCAGTATGTTATGGACCCGCCCTTTAAGATCAGCTCTTTCTGAGAACCAAGATGCAAAGAGAAAGGTCCAGGAGCTGGGTCATTAGGACCTTTCATTGATACTAATGACCATCCAGTTTTATTATCTTTAAGTTTCATTCCAGGCAAGAGAAGACGAAAAGGATAATCGAAGCTTTGCCACAAAACTTCCTCAGCCCTGTTTTTCAGCATAAGATTACCTGTATCTAATAGCCTGGCGTAGGTGGCGTTGCCAGCAGAAGCGTTAGTCACCCTGTGTGACGATCTGCCATCAGATATAACAAGATTGCCGTCCTGATTGAAGGTGAGAAAAAAGAGAACTTTGCCATTGGGTGTTCCCTATTTGCAACCCAAACAATGTTGGAAGGAATCTGTGCTATAATAACCAGGTGAACCATTTTGAAGTTTACCGAAGGAAAGAAACTAAGACAGAACCTTCTTTCGGTCGAGCAGATGATACCCGTAATGTTTAGTGATTGGCCTGGTCGAATAATATCAGTCGTACGAGCATTGGTGAACTGAAAACCAAGGCAGAATAAAACTATGAAGGAAGCAATCAGAGGGGAGATTATGTCGCTCATCTTTAATTCAGGCAGCTATGCTACTTAGATTTCTCTCGGCGGAATTCTAGACGGCCTTTTAAGGGCGTAGAGCTCGACCAGGCTCCACTTGCTCATGAGCATTTCCACTTTAGCTCTGCGAAAGATTTATGACCTTTCAAAAGCTACACGTTGAAAACACCCTCTACTTTTTGTTTCAGGCGAAAGTGTGGATTCTCATGAGCTTTCCAATGAAAACTATGAGAAAAAAATGTGAATTATTGTCTATAATTCATGTTGATTATAAAGTCGTTTTTTCGTTTTGAAATTCATTCAGTAAAGTATTTGAGAATTTAATGATTTAGTAATTTAAATAATATAAAATCTCACAAAGAAACATAAATGTTTTTACTTATATAAATGTAAAATTTATTTGAGAAAGTGTTGAGTCATCTTAACAATTCCATAAACACATTGTCTTAAAATTGTACCACATAATTTCATAAATTGAAATCATTAGCTGAAGCTATTTGGTTGGTATGGATAAAAAGAGATATGCCTTATCAAAAGGCATCTTGACATAGACTACTTTAAGTTTAACTAGTGTTTCCCAATAATTTGAAATGCTAATCAATCTCTTCTCATGTTGCATTCCGTTTCTAACTTGCACCTCATTTTTGGGTTAATGGATTAAAAATTGAGAAAATAAGAATCTAAGATAATTAATCATGAAAGATATGCATTATAGAGAAACAGAGCATCTTTCGTGAGGAGAAAAAAAAAAGAATTAGTATCTGCCCTAATTGAAGGTCACATCATGCTATTAACAAACTTTTGAAAGGCAAAGAAATTGAAGTTTATCCAAATGTTACGTAGTAAAGAAGTGGTTTATACCACTTCTACGTGATTAGAAGACTATCCAGGTGACATTTAAAGCTCACGTGCGAGGCCTGATGTGCTGGTCAAAATTTTCTGCTTTTCTCTCACGTCACGGGCCTGCTTTCGGGAGCAAGCCTTGCGTGTTCGACAGTCTCTCTCTCGATTTACTGAAGTGAAAAGCTACAGAGTACGTGAAGCCAGTCCAAGTTATAAAATTAGTGAGTTTTTTTCTCCTTTTTATGTGACGAACATAATGTTCTTTCGGCTTGAAGTTTTTAACGCAGGTCAAGATCTCCAAATATCTTGCAAAGACTCTGCTTTTCTTCTAAACCTGAAAACCTGCACTCAAAACGTGACATTCAGGCCGTCTTTTCCAGGATTACTCCAGGGTTAGAAATCATCCCTTCCAACTTTTCGACGACTGGTTAACTCAGCCAGGCACTAATTCACAAATCAGCATTGGAGCCTGTTGTTGTTTTTGCTTGTTACAATTGTCGTCCCTCCCACACAATATTGAGTTTATGATTTAAATGCTTCTTACACATCCAAGTTAGTACACCTAATTGTATTTTAAGTATTAATTCTTTTGATAAAATTGTAAATTGTATTAATAAAAATTTAAATATAGAAGGACATGAATGTACTCCAATATTACAAAAATTACAATATTTATGGAAAGGTAGAAGTTGTAAGCCATCAAATTTTACTCAAAATAATATTATCTTAAGAGGATTTTATATTTTTAAATAAAGAAAGTTTTTTTGGTACTACGTTTTTTACTTTTATCAAGAGAATATGAATATCTATTATTTTTCTTTGAAAGAGTTTTTTATTATTTTAATCATTTAATATAGTTCTTTATTTTATCCTTCAATATTACATCATATTCCATTTTAGACAAAAATACTTTTCCAAATCATCATTGTTCATGTACTTTCAAAAAAGAAATGACTTCTATTTTTTATATGAGAATAATAAAAATCACAATGTATATCAATTGAAAAGAACTAATGTATAATTTCTGTCATTATAAAAAGTTAATTCCTACAAATATGTTATCTAATGAAATTGTGTTTGCTAATGCTATTAATTTAGATTAAATCATATAAATTTACCATTTTATCTACCTGTTGAAGATCCTTATGAATCTTTTGGCAACAATATGTAGAATTGGAGAAACCTAAGATAAGTGTTAGCCTTAACTTGAGGAGACCTCCCTAATTCCAAGTGATGATACCTTTTATATCAAGCTACAACACTAAAATTCTTTTGTATTTTATATTGTGAATTCATTTATTTCATAATAAGTACTTTGATTCCAAGGCATATATTTTAGAAGGACTTTAGTTTGGTAAACCTAATCCTTTTTTATTTTTTGGTGAGCAAATAGTTTGTCAATCTACTTTGTGAGAATGATGTGCATTTAAGAATTAATATTTTTATTTCTTCTCTGCTTAGGTTTTTGATACAATTAAAAAATATTTGTTTTGTAAGTTTTTAGAAAACATAGATTTAAGATATAGGGTTTCTTTTCTAAATCACTATTGACTTGTCTTTATTAAATTTGAATACACTTTTTAATATTTTTTAATATTTTTTATTATAAATTAATAACAAGTGTTTTATGCTCACCTTGGGAGGATTAGTGTTATCGTTTGACTTGATTGGTTGTGGACAGCTAGGCATGAACTAACTATGCAACTCATGACATCAAAATCAAAACTAATTGTCTAGCTCATAGCATAGGAATCCAGATTAAGTACCTAACTCCTAGATTGGAATTTGGAGTAATTGCCCAATTCGTTGCATCAGAATTAGGACAAGTTGTCCAACCAGTGAGAATGAAGCAGTGCTCATAGCTTCTTTTTCAGTCAAAATTTTTGTTTAGTAGGATTTCAAGAAATAAAAGGTCTAACATATAGAGTTTCTTTTTCAAAATTGATATTGACTTGTCTTTGTTAAACTCATAATACACATTTTCAAGTTTTATTGATTGTAAACAAATAACAAGTAAGCTCCTTGAATTGGGTCAATAGGTCAATGCCACAAGGTATTAACTTATGATTTCAAGATCCTCTATTCAAATTCCCCTGCCCTCGTCATCTCTTAAAATAAAAATAAAAATAAAAAATAAAAGATCAAGTGCCTTAAACTTGTAAAATAAAATGTCAATAAGACACTCACATTTTCAACAAGATTAAAGGAGCAAAATTGATAAAAACCGTTATTCTCCTCCGCCCGTAAATTCCATAATAAGATGCCAAAATTTGAGACTCATATATCTTTCTGCTTTATTCATCTTTGTCCGTCAACCCCAAAAGGATTTCCGTTTTTCATAGTTGATGAACGTGAACCGTAACTTGTAAACAGGTACGGAACCACCCTCTCCCAGCTTATTTGCAGCTGAGAAATTATCGGCCGCAACACGAAATCTCCACGCTCTGTGGTATTGGCTTTTTGGTCATGCCCAAGTCTAACAGTAACAAATTCTCCCTTATATGCAAAATGTATAAAATAAAGGGAAAGAAGGGGGAAAAAGACACTTGCATACACTAGAATCTTACCTTGCATCCATTCAGTTGTTTGATGCAATTGTAAGGCATTTTTAGGTTAATAATTTTGTTTGGTTGAAAATTGATTGGCAAATTTTCTAAAGGATATCCAACCCATTCCAAATAGCGTAACTCATTGTTTAGTATGAAATTTGAATGATCTCCATAGCATAAAGCATGAAACTCATGACCGTTATAAATCGCAAGCATTTTCAAGTTTCTCATTTTTGAAAATCCTTCAAAATTTATTTGCTTCCCTTTGTGGAATGATAGATCTAAATCAATAGCTTCAGTTGTATTCGTTCCCTATAAACAAAGAATTCTTAAATCAATCTTATAAAAATATTTAATAAATACTTTGAAAAAATGGTATTGAATAGATTTTTCTAGGTTAGATATAGATGGATTTACTTGCAGTATTATACTTTAATATATTCATAATATCTTTGTAACACCATAATCTACTATGATTGCCAAGATAACTTTGATATTCATGATATACTATTCATTGACCCATTTTCTTTAACAAATCATGCATATGGTATGTTTGATGTAACTCCTTTATGAGACATTTCTCCTTAAGAACTTTGATATCAATAGTTAAATAATTATGAAGACATTCCAATTTACTATAATCTCAAATCCAATTTTTGTTGAACAAAGAATTAATATCTAAAAATAATTTTTTTTGCAATTCTTCTAATCCACCAAAACTTATTTGAAGTATATCCAAAATGTCTACCTTTAAATTTGCCTTTTGTTGCTCTTGGTCACTTTTCCATTTATCAATTGTCCTATCCAATAAATAAGCCCTAAAAACTTCATTGGCTAAAGTAAGGCCTTGAGCCAAACACATAATATTCTTAGACAATTGTACATAGTCCTCCTCAAGATATTCCTTCTTAAATGCATATTAACTAAAAAGTTGTAAAAAGTCATCATTTCTTAACTCTATAACCTCATAAATTTCATCTACTTTTATATTTAACCAATTACAATCCTTACTTATCACAATAACTCTACTTCCTTGACCAAACCAAACATAACTTCCTGCTAATTCTTTCAATTGGTTTTCTACATTCACATCATCAAGAACTATGAAAAATATCTCTATTACACATTCTATCTTTATAATGTTAATTCCTATATAAGTATGGGATCCAACACATACTTTTAAGCCACTCTCTTGTAAGATTTCACAAACAAGTTATGCTTGTAGATGTTCTCTACCATGAGTTTGAGTCTTTTTTTTTTTATTTAAGCAACAAAACAACTTGCTTCAAAGTGAAAAGAAACTCAATCATAAATAGCTTATGCTAAAGTAGTCTTACCACTTCCTCCTATGCCACAAATCCCTATGAAGCAAATACCATTACACCCAATAGAAAGTAAGGAGATTAATTTGGAAGCTTAATAGCCAATTCCAACTAGTCACTCAAAAATGTTTAAGGATGTTTTGATTAATACCTTCAACAATAGTTGCTTCATGCCAATAAAAAGAGATTAAGCTAGAAGAACTATAAAAATGAATTGAAAGCTACTCATCATCCTAATCCATTGAGTAGAGACAAAGTCTAGTGTAGCAATTTACTATGATTATACCCTATAGTCTATATGCCATCCAAATAGATTACCAACGTCTTTCAAAGCTACTCTCCACATTTTCCTTTGCTTTTCATCTACCTCAGTATTTTGGTTATGTTTGTCAAAACTTCTTTCTTGTTTTCATGCATGAGAGGGATCCACATAATAGAACATGGACAAAACTGTCATCCTAGTATCTTCTCTACATTTTAGGATCTTGGTTAATTCAATCAAACACCATTTAGAGAAAGCATACCTCTTTAAGATCCAACAATTACATATTGAGATTCTTCTCTTGCTTTTAAGAGTACTTCAGCAATATTTTCTCCTTGCTTTAGTTTCTCATCATCTTTGAGGGTGATAATTCCTTTCCACTTCAGAGAAGCACACCAATGGTATGTAAAGGTTTTATGGGTATCTTCCACATGAAAATTGAGAAAAACATCATGCATCCATGAAGGAGTAGCATGGCCCGTAGAAGAAGAGGAAGCTCCAACGCGATCAAGAATATTTTGGGTAAGAATAAAATGACAGATTGGCAAAAAGAAGTGATAGGATTTGTTCCGTGTTAATGTACACTATCTTACATAGAACTTTAGTATTACTTGATTAGGGACAAATTTATTGTATCAATTACTAGTTAAATTAAATTAAATAGCGTTAAACTTCTTGAACCAGAAAAAGAAAAAGAAAAAACATTTAGGTGACTTGCAGTAGAAAACACGGTGAGGTCAGCCTTGGATGAAAAACAAAGAGGTTTCTTTTCCTTTGATGGGGCAAAGAACAAGCGTTTTTGAATTATGAAGGCCATGAAAATTTATATCGTCGAGCGTGAAGTGAGAGAAAGTAACAGACATTTTAGACCTTGCAAAAATCATAGCACCTTCCTTTACACTTTGTTTGAGGCGGCTGTCCTGGGCACCGAGGTCTCCAACGCCGTCTGATTTTGAGTCGGTCCAGAAAAAATCCACTTGGTTTCCATTGCCAAACCTTCCAGGAAAGTACAGTTAACTGTTTAAGGTGAACTCTGTAGGATCTTTGTGTGTATCATCCAAGGGGTGGTTTTATGGAGTAATTTTATATATTAAAAAATGTTTTTTTTGAGTTAATTTTATAGAAAAAAATAAGTATTTTAATTTAATATTAGAGTTCAATTTATCCTTCTTATTTATATGAATATGAGTAAATAATTTACAATATAAAACGAACATATAATTTAACTTTGACCATTGTGATGAAAAAATATGCTAAAATTAATATGAGGTTATTCTATTTTATTAATGTATAGACTTGTAGAATAGCTTATAGAAATGTCTATATTTTCTTAAACTATTATTTATAGAGTAATTGAATTTTTTTAATACTGAATTGCCACAATATTCAAAACATATTAAAAAAAAATAGCTTTGTCAAAAAGGGGTTAGTAAGAGGAAACTTTTAAGATCATCTGTAATATCCATTCCCACCACTCTAATTACTAAACACATGAAATATATGCTCTATTAACGTTAGTGTCAGACATTATGTGTTTGTGTAAAGATTCAACGTGCCAACTTTAGTCTTAAATAAAAATTAATTTTTTTAATTAGGTCTTCTCTCTCTCTCTCTCTCTCTCTCTCTCTCTTCTCAAAAGCAAATATGCGTGACGATTCACACAGGAAAGGCTCCACCCTCGGTTCCTCTCCGCATAAAATCTGGCCATCCTATTACACATCTCTCTCTCTCTCTCTCTCTCTCTCTTTTTTCTCAAAAGCAAATATGCGCGACGATTCACACAGGAAAGGCTCCACCCTCGGTTCCTCTCCGCATAAAATCTGGTCATCCTATAACACATACTTTCCGGTGAACAAAAGCTAGGTTTCCTTGTGCTTAGTTTAGTCATGTGCTGTTGGCGAATGCCATCACTTATTACCACGTCCTTTAGTTGCAAATAAAGCTTCTAATGATTACGTTAATGAGATTAGATGCTACTTAAAAACTTTTAAACACATATCTTTAGATCTGATATTTTAAAATGAATGATTTTAAAGCTTACGGTAGCCAAAATCTCATCTGCAAAAATCAAACTATTATTGTCTGATGCAAAGTGCAACGCAAGAGGAGGAAATAAGGGGATGATTGAAAATTGCAGTGCGATTTTGCAGAAGTCCTGAAGGTCCCTCTCAAATTCCAATCTAGCGGTCTTCAAGTACCAATTTCACACGTCTGTCGATGCTGCTTTTTGACCAGCCGGCACATGGTGGGGTACCTAGGTTCCTTCCTATGCCGAACGTATTCAAGAACATACAAAAAACGTAAAGACACTTGCAGTTACAAAATTCTTAGTTCCCCACGTTGTTTGACGCGACTGCTACGAGAAAGAAATCATCCTCTATCCCTCTTATCACCCAATAATGCTCAATTCTATGGACTCTTCCTACCAATAAACGGTGAAGTGTCGGGCACTTCGCTAATGGGATGGTTTGGAAATTTCAGAACAACTCAAGGGAATTGGCCTATCCATTTGTCCCAACCTCCTCACTCCATTTTCAAAGTTTCTAAACGCATCACAAGGTGAATCCCTTACAGGATAGAAGAAGAAGAAATTTTCCTATACTATGTAAATTATTTCATTTTACAAAATTTTAATACTTATATCATTTAATTTTTAGTTTAATTAGAATAGAAATATCATTACAGATGTTTTATTTTCATACACATGTTACTAAAGCATAAACTCCAATGACTTCAAAACATATTGCATTTTGTTTGGTTTGTATTTCTAATATTTGTTATATCAAGCACTATCATCAATGGAAGTGATTTCATTTCTTTGTTCAACTTGAATTCCCAAGAATAAAGAGACAATCCCCATATTCCAATCAATTATAAAGTTTAGTACACAAGTATCTTTGTCAACATGTATCACAAAAAAAATAACTAAAGGAATTGAGATAGAGAATAATAATTTGCCACAAAAAAATACAAGTGAGTGTGAGTGTTTATATAGTTACAAAAATTGAGAATATCTTCTAAGAAACTATGGTTTGATGAATAAAATTTGTTTCTATTCTCCAAATTTCTTTAGAATGTTATGGTTTGGCTCAATGGTTTTATTATAAAAATTAGAATTGTTTATGGACATGTTATATTTATTCCATTTTAGGTAAGTTAGTATAGTGGTAGATTTAATCCTTTTAAGTTATTATATGACAAACTAACTATTTTTTTGATAAATTTAATGATAGATAATTTTTAAGAAAATTGACAAGGTATTAATAATCCTTCTCTTATTTATGCTTTAATTTGTGATATGATATAATAATAATAATAAATTTTTCATCATCAGCGTTAATATAATCTTTCCTCATTTGTATTTTCATCTACAACATTAAAAGCATAGAAACAAGGGATTGAACATGTTATCAAAAATCAATGTTGCAAAAAAAAAAATCGAAGATGAGGAAATTTCCAGGACATTAATGCTTGCTTTGAATGAAATTTTTGTTCATATTGTTTATGTGCACTAGGCCCACAATTGGACATGCAAGCAGAGAAAATTTGTCATACAGTGCTTCATTTTCTATTTCTCAATTTTATAACGTTTTTATCCTAGAGTTCATGTTTTAAAGTTTTCTACTAATAAAAGTTTTCATTGTCTTAATTATTGCTAATTTTAGACTTTAAATAAATAATTCTATTTTCATTGCCTAGAATTAATAAAAATATTTTTTGAAATATTTTTAAGTGCTTCATATCTATCCAAATTGCGTAATTATCACAATCTTGTGCTATGATCTTCACGATGGGTTCTTTACCAAGGGAAAACTTGGCCATGAATGACTTGGTATGAAAATGAAGAATGCATAGTCACCATTGGTTTAGTTTTTTTAAGATAGGATCAATGTTTGCCCAATTTAATTAAGCATCACCAAAAATAATATCCAATGATATTTGAATTTTTAGTTGTCTTGTTTTATTGCAAAGAAAACACAAAGCAATCACTTCAATAATACCTTAAATACTTTAAAAACAAAAATCTTCACATTATATCATTTTTTATAATAATAATTTCAAAATCATTTGTTACAATCAATATTTTGAATTAAATAAGTTCAAATCAAAATGTTAGGCTAACATCTAGTTAGGCTATCTAACTAGATGTTAGATAGGAAAAGTCTATAAGAAATCCATTCACACTATATGTTATTAAGTATGAACTTTTAAGAATTTTCATATCAAAATATTTTTTGAGAAGAGGTGGTCTAAAGAAAATTCTGTGTATTCATTGTGAGAATGATGGATTCCATTCTCTTCATGGAAGAGAGAGAGAGAGAGATGTGTTTTCATCGAACAAAGCCAAACAAATTTATGAAGATGTATGAAATGACAAGATAATGAATTTCATTCCATTTTTTTTTTACACCATTGTCACTGAGTACACGGTCAATAAGACTATTTAATTGAATGTCAACCATAAAAAATCTATAAGAATTTCATTCCCACCATACATTATTGAGTATAAACTTTCAAAAATTGTCATATTAGAAGATTTTTTGGGAAGAGGTGGTCTAAAGAAAATTCCATGTATTCATCATGAGAATGATGGATTCCATTTCCTCCATAGAAAAGAAAATGAAGGGGGGGGGAGAGAGAGAGAGAGAGAGAGAGAGGGATATGCATTTTCATTGAACAAAGCTGAATGAATTCATGAAGATTTATGAAATGACAGGACAATGAGTTTCATTCCATGTTATTTAATACCACTATCATAGAGTGTGTGGTCAATAAGGCTATTTAGTTACGTGTCAGCCAAAAAATACTCTAAGATTTTTTTGAAAAGTGGTGGTCTAAAGAAAATTCCATGTATTCATTGTGAGAAGATAGATTCCCTTTTCTCCATGGGAAGGGAAATGAAGAGAGAAAGAGAGAGATTTTTCTATTGAACAAAGCTGAATGGATTCATGAAGACATATGAAATGATAAGACAATAAGTTTCATTCAATGTTATTTGACACTACTATCATAGAATGCATGGTCAATAGGTTTATTTAATTGAACGATAGCCCAAAAAAATCTATAAGAATTCCATTTGCACCATACATTATTGAGTATGAACTTTCAAAAATTTTCATATTAGAAGATCTTTTTGGGAATAGATGGACAAAAGAAAATTCCATGTACTCATTGTGAGAATGACGGAATTCCATTTTCTCCATAGAAAGGAAAATGAAGAGAGAGAGAGAGAGAGAGAGAGAGAGAGATGTGTCTTTATTGAACAAAGCTAAACAAATTCATGAAGATAATGACAAGACAATGAGTTTCATTCAATGTTATTTGATGTCATTATCATAAAATGCGTGGTCAATAAGGCTATTTAATTGGATATCAACCAAAAAAAATTGATATGATTCCATTTGTACTATACATTTTTGAGTATGAACTTTCAAGAATTTTCATATTGGAAGATTTTTTTGAGGAAGATGTGGTCTAAAGAAAACTCCATGTATCTATCGTGAGAATGATAGATTCCATTTTCTTCGTGGAAAGTTGAGATTTCGTGGATCAAGATGTCCATTGTGCCAAAACAAGCTCGGATGAAATTTCAACTGTGGGCACTCTGCGTGATGTGAATGGTTTTAGATTCTGTTAAAGAAATAGGAGCCGATTCTTTAGTAGGTGACCTTTTCGTGCCAACCAAAGGTGAAGACGCCAGCTGTGAGTTACCTCTAAACTTTTCCTATAATGCACGTCAAAATTCAATCTTCATGTGGCATCTAACCGCATCCAACTATTTGGGATGAAGGCGACTTCTCTTCAAGTTTTTTTTTTTTTTTAAGTGATAATTTTGCAAGTGGTTAACGAAAATTCCACGCCTTCCAACATTTCCCTCCACAAAAGTCCTTCTCACAACAACTTGCCAATACATGATCCAAAACTCTATAAAATTCAATTTTGGACTTCTCTTATTCAGAACCTATATCAAAAATTCAATTTTGACTCTTTTGTCATGAGGTTTGTTGGCTTAGTAGTAAGTTAGCAAGGCTTACTTTCAAGCACAAACTTAATAACTTTGACAATAATTTCTTATCTAATTTCAACTCCATGCAAACACATCACAACAAGACACACAAAAGACAATAAGTAAAATAAAATAAAATAAAATAAAATACTGATTTAAACAATTATTGATCGATTCATTACATCACCATATAAAGACCTCAAATGGAAAAGAAGACTTCATTTAAAAATGAAGTTCGGTGATGATTAGACTCATTCCTAAATCGTGACCAAAAACTTCAACCTCAAATTCATTATGCATAAGATTAACATCAACTACTATTACTAATGTCTGTTCATCACAATAATGGGTGCGTGATATTATTCCACATTGTTAAGTATAAAGCAGTAAAATTGTTTAAATTATAAAATATTTCATTAATTCTTAAGTCAATCTTAAATTTTATAATAAAATTTTTAATAGATATGATGTCCCAGAAATGTGGAGTCCAAACTCCCACGTGGGAGGAGGACAACAACTAGTGGAAGCAGTCCGTATTTGTTTCTTACATGGGCTGTTCCAAGGTCCTATTGCTCAGATCAGGATTCCAACAAACCCTAAAGCAGCAATATGGGCCCACATTTTCAGCCCACTCGGAACAAACGAACCGGGAAACTACCACAGCGACTTTGTAGCGCTGCCCTAAGTTCCACCCTTTGGGTGCCCAATAAGCATAAACCTTTTTTTTTCCCCCTCTCCAAATGTTTGTAATTCTGAAATTGCAAATTTTAAAAATGAACAAGTAACCACATAAATTCATATATTAAATTTAGTGATAAATTTAAAAGGTAATATAAATTTATTTCTAGAATTTGCCCAGATTTGAAATAAAGTGGTCAAAGGAATCCTATAAATTTTGATTTTTCAAAGATGTTAAACTCTTGAACAATAATGATAGTTTTGTTACTGTCAAATTAAAATTCATTAAATAAATCAGATTATAAAAATATTTAATTTTTTTTTAGTGTTTTGAGTAACTGTAATATTAATATCTTCGAAGGGAAAAGAGAACTTTGGACAAATTATCACAATATTGAAAACTTAATTCCTTAAGGTTTAGGACTATGTTAAAGTTTGATGTTTCAATTAATTTTCAAGTCAATGTACTTATTTTGTCAAAACTTAGTCAGAAACAAATAAATAAATAATAAATTGTGTTAAATGGGAAAAAAAATGAAGAATACTATATGTTTATCATTATTTGAATTTCAATTATAATATTTGATACCCTAGATGCTATTGTCAATAGAGGTTATTTTCAATCTCCATATTGACAATACTCCAGATGTTATCAAGTTGTCTGATGATACTTTCTGAAATATCAATTTGTTTGCAATGCCAATAGTGTGCACTAGTGAGGATCTTTTAAAGAATAGAAGATTGTTTAGATCTAGACATATTGTATACTTTGGTTGGTGCTTGTAATTAGCTAGTTGTGCCAAAAAAATAAATAAGTAAATAAGAATTAAAAGGGATTAAGTTATAGAATTAGAACGTGCTACAAAAATAAATTGGGTATTTATATGGTTATGAAAAGTGGGAATATCTTGGTGAGAATTTAGTGCTTTGATGAATAAAATTTGTTTCTATTCTCATGCTTCCTCTGAAATGTAATGGACATGCTATGTTTATTCTATTTTAGGTAAGTTATTTTTTTTTTAACAGGTTTGTTGGTAGAAACTACTTTTTTTTTTTATAGCAAATATGGAAGAAGTTATTTAATAATTATTTATTTTTGTCATGTGAACACATCAAATTTTTTACTGGAATCTATTTTTTATTTAGAAATAAGGAATATTGCACTCCATAATTTGAATAATTATTTTTTAAAAATGATTAGGTATTCATGATCTCGTTCTTATTATATGAAAAGTTGATGCCGATTGATCTTTTTGGGCCAGAAATTACGGCTCACATGGCAACTAGTCTCTATCTACCTCTTGTATTTTTATTTACTTTCTTAGGCGTAGTGCAAACTTTTGTTCCATAAGTTTCTCCGTCCCGCTCAGCAAATACTCGGTGCCTTTGCTTCTAGTTTTTGGTGTAACCGTGGACTTTGTGGTCAACGTCTTCTTGCATGCATTGTATAGACTCTATGTTACCTAAATAAATAGTTTCGACACTTGTATGGAAAATTACAGATTCAATTTTTTATATAGCTTTTCTAGGCGTTTTTTTTTTCTTGGTTTGTCGGGCTTAATACAATTTATTATCCTTACTGCGAGATAAACAATGGAAAAATCTGCAACTTAAATGTTCTCGCTATGTTTTTTTGTTAACTAGGAAGGTTCTTTGGAAGTTCTACTAATCCTGAATAATATGGAAACAAAGCACTAACAAAGACAGATTTTTGGTCCTGTTGACATGGACGAAAAAGAAATCAACTGGAGCAATTGTTAAGTATTCATGAATATGCTACTTTTGTTCTTGTTCATGTTCAGGAATCACCACTAAGCTAGCTCTCTCACTAGAGCAACTTGTTTAATTTATCTCTCTCAACTTGGATGCCATCAGGCGGACCTTGGAAAGTTTTAGAATAAGCAGTAGGGATTCGCAAATCCTCCATACGTAGAGCACGCAGGGCCTTGAATCCAAACACATTACCCACAATGGAAGTAAACATGTTAGTAACAGAACCTTCTTCAAAAAGGTCTAAGGGGTAAGCTACATAAGCAATAAATTGACCAACTTGTTATATATACATGTAGCACAATAGAGATTGGAAGATGAATAGAAATTGGAATTATTTTTAACATTTGTAAATACAAACCAATGTTTTTTTTTTCATATCTTACAATACTAAAAAAACAATTTTACACTTGCTAGTTACCCATCTTTCCAAGATAGAGGAGCTCCTCAAGACACCTATAGCACACCAATTTGACTCCATGTATCACACGCCCATTCATTTTAGTCCAAGCTCCTCAAAGAGTTCTTTTATTCATGTGTAAGAAATGTGTTTCCTGCATGTAAGGAGGACGTCAAAGTTGTGGGTTGAGGTGTTGTTTGAGTCATTTTGATGTTAAATTTGTTAAGCCGTTTTGATGTATGACAAAGTGAAAGTGGCTTATGAATGTATTGATACAATAGATAGAGGCGTTTGTATTGAAGTATTGAATTTAGTTTGTGTCTAAAAGATCTATATGAAGATCTGGATCTTTAAAATGAGTGGTAGACAATTAAACTTTCTTATGTTCTTGTGTGGACTAGAATGAATTGGTACATAGATATCGATAAGTGGCATTTTTGAAATTACCTAGAAAGTGGTCTTTAAATTATTTAGGCTGCTTGCTTTACGATAGATATGTTTGATACTAGCATGGTACATAGAATCAAAATGAGGGATGGCTTTCAAGGCTTGCATGCTTGGTGGTGTGATGAACTCGACTTGGTTATTAGGACTTGTTTGGTCCAAATTTGGCTTCTCATTTCTTCTTGAATTTGTCTACCCCAACCCTATCTCGAGCAAGGAAAAAAAACATTCAATAAAAGAAAGTGCAATAGTTGACTTAATTGATTTTTTTTTTTTTTAACGGGGGCTATCTGTTGGACTGTTCAAACAAGCTATTTATACTAAAACACACTCTAGGCTACAAAGGGGCACTCTTATAGGCCTACATTTCAAACCCAAGGGCCATAGTTTCCAAGTTCTTCACTTAACTTGAATCAACTTCAAAACAGCTTGGGTTCCCAATCATTAGGGAATTATGAAGGTATAATTCTTCAGTCATATTATAGTCAACAATAGATCATAGATTCAGGTACATGTGACCATGTCACATGTGATTTAAAATCTTTATATTCTTATTATCCATTTGTATCACAATCATTACCATTAAGTTGTCTGATGATACTTTTGTTTATGCTACTCATGTTGGACACACATAACCCATAAAATTAATGTACTTAACTTGTGTCCTTTTTATACCTCATTTGAAATTTAATATGCTCTTAATTAAAAGGATCACCTCTAATTACAATTGCATTGTTATACTCCTAGATGATTTTTGTATTTTTCATAATTGTATGATTGGGTAAGTGATTGGGATGGATAAATCGGTGCGAGGGCTTTATTTTTGCAACCCACTCTTCATGAGTTGTCTTCTTGCATTGCATGCATCTTGCATACTATTCATTCACTTTTGTCATGTTTGAATGTGAACAATTTATTTAATGACAACATTAATTTTAGTTATATTTTGTAACATAGACGTTTGGAATATAGCTCTCAAAAATGTTATTACACACATGGGAAGCATATAGAATGTCCTAAATCTTTTTTTTGTTCTATCTACCCATTGACAAAATATACTTGATTTGTTTTCCCATAATGTCAAACATTCAATAACGTTGTTTTTAACCTTGTGCATATGAATTTATAGGGACCCCATAGGAAACCTAATCATGACAAGTCACACTATTTTTTTATCATTGTTGATGATTTCTCATATGCGACTTGGACCTTTCTTTTATGTTTTAAAGATCAAGCATTTCCTACCATTTAGCCTTTCATTTCTATGGTTCAAACCCAATATGGTGCCTTAGTTAAAAGCATTCATTTTGACAATGGCATAGAATTTGTATTGGTTACATATTCTTCCTTTTTGACATCTCATGGGATATACCATGAGAGCTTTTGTGTGCATACTCCCCAACATAATAGGGTAGTAGAATGCAAACTTTATCACCTATTGGATGTTGTATAAGCCTTGATGTTTGAGACTCACAACCCTACACATTTTTAGAGAGATTGCATTTTGACAACTACCCACATTATTAATCAATTACTTAGTGCCAAACTTAGGAATTGATCTCTTTTTGAGATATTGCATAAGAGTCCCCTCATTGGATTATTGAGGGTCATACCATGTGTGTTCCTTAGTTACCTTTCTATTGAGAAGGGTTACAAAGTTTACAATTTGGATAAGGGAAAATTGTTTGTAAGTCATGATGTCATTTTTTATGAATATAATTTTCCATTCTCTTTGAATCAGTCCTCAAAATCTTTTTGTGATTTGCCCTTGAATCAGGCTACACTAATCCCAGATATCACCTAGTCATGCGATCCACTGTCTACTCAACCAAAGCCCTCTCTAGATATAACTAGCTACGACCCCTTATAATTAACTTTTGATTATTAGTTTGGCCAAAACTACTAAAATATGACTTGTAAAACTAAAACCAAATCTAACTTTTTGTTAAATGCCAAAGGATATAGGTTTATTGGATAAAAGGAACTTATCATCTAATAGAAAAAAGATTAAGGGGACAATTCTTAATTTTTTTTTTATATGTTCAAATTTCTTGGTAAAAAAAAAATTTTCATAAACCCATTCTAACTTTATTAATTCTATGACCCCATTTATTTAGAGTTGGGACAGTGAGCCATTGGATTTACTTTTAAACGGATTGAAGATTGCATTACCCAAAGTTTCCAATGCTCACTTTATCTTATACCTTAAATCTTTGTGGAAAGATTGTATATAGTTGGGCTTAACCAGTAGTTGGAGAAGGCCCACCAAGGAGTCCATTTTTTATAGGCTTCCTCAAGAGGCCACGAACACATAAGGCTTACTTCCCCTTCAAAAAGTGGCAACAATTTGGTTTGATAAAATAGTAGCCTTTTAATGTAACGAGCTATATCGTCATTCACCGTTTCCTCCAGTCAACTTGATGATGATTCGGGCTTTGCAATAGGGTCAACTCACCTATTCAATGATGATGGTTTATGAGGGCTACTAAGCCACACCTCCCTTTTGACGATTGTATTTGTTCACTATGACTCACTTTACCAACTTCAACTTCGACAAGGATGTTAAACCTTGGATCAAAAAAGAACCACAAGAACACCAAATTCTTGGGAAAATCGGGCAAAACTTCCCTTATTTTACTGATAACCTCCTAATTACAAAACAACTAAATCATAACAGAAATTCCACAACAATGGTTCACAAGTTCAACGAAGCTAACTCATAAA